>VDFB02000002.1:163352580-163405934 GCA_007258455.2 Sequoia sempervirens | reverse complement strand
CAAAAAAAATCAAAAATTTGCAAAACACAATACAAAAACAATCAGAGTTGAATCAGAGAACCAATTGTGGTTCCCATAAGGTATCAGAAAGCACGATCTCCGCCATCCCGTGCTTTCGCTTTTTCGCATTACAAAGGTATTTCTCGGGTTGCCTTTTATGAACCAAAATATTATTCAGTATACCAGAGGTGTGGGTACAGGCAAAGACGAAGATTGGACAGGTCCACCGATTCCAGAAGGTCAGACAATATCAGGAGTGCTTGGTTGTCACAGATCCAGTTCAGACGACAGTGAAAACAGTGTAGCAACCCTAATGGCGGAACGTGAGCCTTCCTCAGAGACTCGCAGGGATCTAGGGAAGACACATGCAGAGGGTGATATCACCGATGAGGAGTTCAGAAGGAGACACGATAATATGATGGATATGATGTCTCAGTTGATGGGTACTATTAGACAAAGGCACTCAATACGTACCCACACTACATTCGTATTGACAAACGAGTGGACCGCACCAAAGGATCACCCATCGGCATCCGTGACTGCATGTACCACCGATCTATCAGAGCGAGGCCGCCGCCATTTTCTACCTGTAGGAGACCCACCACGTACCTGTGCATCGCATTTATCAGGAGTTTCAGCCACAGAATGGCATGTCAGTGGCAGACTTGACGAGATTTCATGGTGAGTACATGTCACTAGCGCCTGAGATCCGGCAGGCACTTACATTTCACGAGTTTATAGATGTCTATAAACCCAGAGGAGGAGGTAGATTTGACCACAGACCCCCACAGCATCAGCAGCCGCAGCCACAGGTGAATAGGGATTTGCAGTATGCGGTGAGCAAGATTACATTGCCATATTTTGATGGGTCGGAAAAGACATCAGCGAGGTCTTGGGTCCAGAAACTGGACAATTACTTGTCACTTAGGCCTATGCAGGAGGATGAGGCAATTAAATTTGCTACTTTACATCTTGACGGAGTAGCACACGATTGGTGGCACCATGGCATGTACACGCTAGGCCATCATGCGGTCAATACCTATCAGGAGTTCACCAGCAGACTGATAGAGAGATTTGATAAGAAGGATCCGGAACTGTATTTCAGAGAATTGGCTCAGCTCAGACAGACAGGCAGTTTGGACTCATACATTGGTGAGTTTCAGAGAGTGGCAGTCATGGTCACGGGGATTTCAGAGCGGAGACTTATCATACTATCTGAGGGCTCAAGTAACCCATGAGAGGCCGGGTCAAGGCGCTTGATCCTACTACACACTTCGTGGAGGCGGCGCAAGGCAAGGGTATGGAGCTTAAGGTTCAAGAAACATCCAAAGCAGGAATCCACTGCTGAGGAGAGCCGCATACTGGCCAGGTAATCCAAAAGGAAACCAGCCATAGAATTGATAATGCAACTCGGGAGGAATGCAGGAAGAAACAACTATGTTATTGGTGCAAAGCACCCTACAGCAAGGAGCATGATTGTCCTTTGAGACCGAATGGCAGAGCCAACCGCGCCATGTGGGTTTACTATGATGATGATTTAGTCCGACATCTGCACTTGTGTTGTTTCAGAACATGCGGAGGCAGGGAATGCTTCTACGGAGTTTGGGCCCGATGCCAACTTATCCCCGTTGGTGTTATCTACGAGTGTACGGGATGATTCATTCAGGTTCAGGGGATTAGTTGAAGGACAGCGATGTATTGCTATGCTCGACACTGGAGCCACACACAATTTCATTGATGAGGGCTTCGTCAGCAGATGTAGACTCCAGACAGACGATTTCGCTGGATTCAGAGTTCGGGTGGCAGATGGATATACACTCACTTGCACTCGACGGATTTGTAATCTCCCTCTCATGCTGACTGATTATGAGTTGCAGGCAGACTTTTATGTAGTCAACTTGGGTGGGATGGATTTTGTGCTGGGTATGAGATGGTTACAGGACACTAGTGTGTTCACCCTCAACTTGCCTAAAATGGAGATGAGATTTGAGGTACAGGGCAAGAAATATGTGTTGAGGGGGATTACAGATGGCAGCCTTCGTTCTATCTCTCTGGTTAGCGGGAAGAGCGAAGGTAGAGCAGATTTTTGGCGCATCAGTATGGTTATGCTCAAGACCTCTGTGGGTTCTGAGGGCCGTTTGGGATCACCTATGGTTTGGTTCCGGCTTTAGACCAATCCATTGTTTGAGACAGATGTTATATCTACATACGACAATCCGCTCTTTGAGTTTGATATGAGTACACCTGATCCTGGTCTTGAACAGAGTGATGATAGCGTTTGGGATCTTACTAGTGCACTGGGATTTCAGACTCAGCTCACGGAGGAGTATCACAGTGTGTATATGGTGCAGAGTGCATATAGCTTCATGATTAATCCGCATGTACACGATTTGTTTCAGGTGCACTGTGGTGGTATGCACGTGCTTGATATGTTGGATGATAGTATATCTCGTGCTGTTTTAGGGGGTAAGTGTTGCTTGTCGTTTGACTTGCCTCCTTCTGAGTTTCTTGATCCTATGGCGGACCGCACTGAGGTTAATGGGGAATGGTACTCTTTTCTTGCTGATCCGTTGTGGGAGTCACAGGAGTCCGTTGTGGCCAGCAGGAACATTGTCCGGAACTATCCATGGGATCCAGGTGGTGCAGTGCAGCTGTATTTGCAGAGATTGCTTGAGGACAAGCAATTTCAGGGAGGGCGGATCATTATGTCCCCGCTTTAGCCGATAATCGCTTGTCGAGAGTTAGCCTACAATTTCGATCCTGAGGTCAAGCTGTGTGCGAGGATCACCTGAGGCGCTACCAAAGGTTTGGTAGCTCCAATTTGCGCTTGTATCAAAGTTGGGCCTTCGCAGAATCTTCCAGTGAGCATTTTTAGGAAACTTTCTATTTTTAGAAAGTTAGGTCAGGCGGAAGCTGCTATTTCGGGCAGGGCACCTGGTTCAGCCATTCAGCTCAGAATCGACCCAGTTCAGCAGTTGGTTGATTTGACTGAGAAATAAGGAGTAATTAATGAGTTATTAAATATTTAATAATTTGACTTTATATTAAAGTCACTTTATTGAAGTATTTAAATATTTAATTAATTTGGCCTGTTATAAAGTATTTAATATACTTTATAATAAAGTATTAATTTTTGATTTAATGAATATTTATTATTCATTAAAATAAGCGCCAATTATTAAATAGATTTCTCCTAAGTCTTGAAAAGACGAATTTAATCATTTTATTAAATGATTATTAAAAAAGAGCATTGGGTCGAATTTTATTGAAGAGGATATATATTTTGCAGTCAAGACAAATCGAACCATTATGAAATGTTATTCTAATTTGTCTTTTGCTCTGAGCATTGGAGTTTGCAAACCTTAGGGTTTCTGGCAGACGATCGTTTCTGGAGAACGAAAACTCTTCAGGAATCAGGCAGACTGAGGCTGTGAAATATCAGTTGAAGCTGGCACTTGGTGATTTCATTCAGAGATCACAGTTTGAGGTTATTGAGACATTCATCAGTGAGAAACAGAGAAAGACATCTTCCAGTTGAGGCGATTTCATTCATCACCATTCATCAGTGATTTGGCACAAGTTTCAAGGAATCCGTACTATCATTATTACTGCTGCAGACTGGCCGTACCACTGTACCTGCAGGCCGTACTTGTTCTTTTCAGAGATTCTCTTCTGGCTTTCAGTTTCCAGCTCTCTGCTCTAGGCGTTGGGATTTATTTTGCATATCTGGAGATTTGGCATTGTTCTCAGAGACTGGAGGTTCTTTATTTATTTGGCCGTACCATCCAGCATTAATTGCAGCCGCCACTTACAGAAAATCAGGTTTTTTTATCAATAAATTCATTGTCTTTCATTACTAGCTCCATCTCTATCTTTGTAATTGCCCTGGAAGTTGAATATATTGATGCGCCTTGGTTCTTGAGCAAGATTTGAAACATTTAATGCATTTATGTATTTTTTATGAATTTATTAAGCAATTCTTGAGAAATCGCAAATTTTCCTTTTGCTTGTTAAAACCTCAAAAACACAAAAAAATTGAAATTTGCAAAACACAGTATAAAAAACAATCAGAGTTGAATCAGAGAACCACCAGGGTTCTGACACACAGCCCTCCTTTGATCATTCGTTGCCTCCTCATATTGGTTCACCACCAGCTAATTCAATATCGATGCCTTTGGGGAGTCATGTGCAGCACTCACATGTTTATTCGCAACCTTCCTCAAATTATGACCAACCTTTAAATTTGACTTTGCAGCCTTTATCAGTTCACACGTAGCCTCAAATGGTAAATTCGCTGCCTCATCATGTCCACATGTGGTTTGCCCAAGGACATTCGTTGTTTGAATTATCACCTCATGAACAACGAATGATAGCAGATCCTATAAATGTTATTGACGCAGCTCCCTTTGTAAATTCTCAGCCTCATCATTTAATTCATTCAAAAACATCTGATGAATAGCTCCCACTTCATCTTATCTCTTCACAATATAAAAGCATCCAGCTCCAGGAACTAACACCCAATCGTCTTCCATCTCTACTCAATATTTCTCCATAGCTTTGATACCAATTGTCACTACAGCTCCCACTTCATCAAAACTCTCTTCATGACCACACGACCAAGACATGAGAGATCAAGCCCAATCATCCAAAGCTTCTACATCCATTTTCCTAGAAATTCTTCATAATTTCCAAAATAGCTTTTTTCACCAAAGCTCCAATACTAATTGTTAATATTAAAATGAGCAAAGAAATACAATAGAAAACTGAAAAATTAAAGAACAAGACATGAGACACAAATTTTATAGTGGTTCGGCAATTGCCTACATCCACTCTCAAGTCAAGGAATATATTTTTATTAATTCTCAATTCAATACATAATATTCAAGTAGCAACAACTTTATAATTCAGTCTCATCTCCAAAATGGAAAAATCCATCAAAACGGTCAACTTCTAAATTAGCGAATACATGCAAAAAGACATTCATTTCGAGTGTGAGAGAAATTGTCGTCATAATTAGAATATTTGGGCTTCATCGAACCCAACACCAATTGCACTTGAATCTATTAAATGAAAATGAAAATTAGGTCTAAATAAGTGGAAAATGTCTCGATATAACTAAAGTGCAGGTGTCGTTAATGGCTTATGTTGTGAATTTTTAAGCCTGTCGAGCAAAGGATTATTTGTGTTGTTTGTTCATTTGCTCTAATTATTTGATGAGGGTGAAATTTGATTTTGTTGAGAGGGTTTATGTCTATTGTATTGGAAGTGAAAAATGAGGCGTTTGTAAGTTCTTATATCTTTTACAGTGTCATTTTATAATTTTTTGCATCTCTGCATTTTATGCGTTAATGTCTAGTGTTTGTTCTTCTTTGCATTTTATGGGTTAATATCTATTATTCCCTATCTTTTAGTGCTTTTATGGGTTAGTCTATCTTGTTGAGTTAAAGACTTAACACCATAATTCATTAATGTCGACTTCTCTGTTGGCCACGATTAAGAATGGAACTAATCTTTTCTCTGCACGCATGCATGCCAACTACACTACAATCTATTAAATGGAAATAAAAATTAGGTCTAAATAAGTGCAAAATGTATCGGTATAAAATCATTTCATCAATTGGTAATGTTTTATTCGTATTGGACATATTAGACTGAAGTGGAAGCATCATTAATGTCTTATGGTGTGAAGTTTTAAGTCTGACGAGCAAAAGATTATTTGTGTTGTTTATTCATTTGCTCAATTTTTTTGATGAGAGTGAAATTTGTGTCTATTGAGAGGGTTTATATTTATCAAATTGGAAACGACAAGGGAGGCATTTGTAAGTTCCTATATCTTTTACACTTTGTTTTTTGCATTCTAATCTGTGTTTGTTGAGAGGGTTTATGCCTATTGTATTGGAAGCAAAAAATGAGGCATTTGTAAGTCCCTATATCTTTTACAATGTCATTTTATAGTTTTTTACATATGTGCATTTTATGGGTTAATGTCTATTGTTTGTTGTTTTCTACATTTTACAGATTAGTGTCTACTGTTCACTGTCTTTGAGTGCTTTATGGGTTAGTCTCTGTTGTTGAGTTAAAGACTTAACACCATAATTCATTAATGTTGAGTTCTTTGTTGGCCGCAATTAAGAATGGGACTAATCTTTTCTCTACACACATGCATGCCAGCTACACTTCAATCTATTAAATGGAAATGAAAATTAGGTCTAAATAGGTGCAAAATGTCTCGGTATAAAATCATTTCGTCAATTGGCAATGTTTTGTTTGTATTGGAAATTCCTTTTAACCTTCCCATCTAACCCCCCACCATCATTACTCCCAACCCCATTAAAAATTCATTTGCACTGTGTTATGGTAACTACCAATATGTCTATCACAGGGAACAGGTGGATTTGTCATATTTTTATGTTAGTCGCAACACTGAATCTCTTATCCCAATAGCTAAGAGGATCAATCATGTACGTTAAACTTAACGCTTTCTTGATCACAGGCTTCTAGACCTGGGCTAAGCTGTTGATCCTCATTAATTTAATTGAATAAGCTTATGTGACAAGAGAATCAACAATCATCTCTTCAAAACCACCCTTGATAACAGCTTGTTCCTGTCGATGTGTGGTGTTTTAACGAAGACATTTAGCATTTGCTACTCCCTAATTTTCATTGATTAATGGATTGTGGTGTCAAGTTTTAAGGTTGTTAATAGACACAGATTTGACCCTCATCAAACAATCTGTCAAAAAAGGACACGTTTGAAAGTTCCTATATCTTTTACACTATCATTTCGTATTTTGTTATGTCCCTCTAATGGGTTAATCTCTATCGTTCCTTATCATTGAATGCTTTTATGGGTTCATGTTTGTTGTTTAGTTAAATACTTAACACCATAATTCATAAATTTCAAGTTCTCTGTTGGCCATTATTAATAGTGCAACTCAATCTATTAAATGAAATTTAGGTCTGGATAAGTGCAAAATCTGTTGGTGTAAAACCTATGGTTGTTGGGAGGGTTTATAACTATCATGTTGGTATGCATGTTGTAACAAATATGTCTGCATCGTTTAAAAGTTCTTGTGCAGTTAGACCTTACCTTTTAAGGTGGGAGACTAATGGTTTCACCATGCTCATGCCTATTAATGTATTCCTCGGGAATCATGCTGGCAATGTTTATTTTTCACCATGCTAATGTTTCTGAGATTATTTTATTAAAAGGTAATTTTGGCCTTTTCTTTTCAATTTTGTCATTGGTTGTTGTCATTTTCCTCGTGGTTTTGTGTTTTTTTTAATTAATTTAATTAGTCTAATTAATTTAACCAATTCTTAATGTTTTATTGCTATTGAAAATATTTCATGACTTTGTAATGTTCTTTGATATAGTCGTGTCTTCGCACCCAGTGTTTTTGTTGACGTGTGGCATTTTAACAAGGATATTATGCATTTACTATTAGCACATTTTCATTTATTGTGAATAGACTGAAGTGCAGCATCATTAATAGCTTATGGTGTGAAGTTTTAAGTCTATCAAGCAATTTCTTCATTTGCTTAGATTGTTTGATGGGGATGAAATCTATGTGTTGAGAGGGTTTATATCTATGGTATTGTAAGCGGAAAAGGAGGCATTTGTAAGTTCCTATACCTTTTACACTGTGATTTCATAATTTTTTACATTTTTGCAATGGTTTAATCTCTGTTGTTCCTTAATGATGAGTGTTTTTATGGGTTAATCTCTATTTTTGCAATTTCCTCATTCACTTTTGATATTTCGGTTGTGGTTTTGTATTTTTTCAATCCAAATTAATTATGTGTTCATGAGACAATGATAGACATTGAAAGATGTCTATCTGTTCAAGATATGTCTGATGTATTGTGAATGTTTTGATGCATGTACATCATACAGGTCTTGAATAGATAAGACTTTTGTTGAAGATGTGTATTTGGAACTGTTAAAATGAAGTTTGTGCTATTTTTTTACAATTTTCTCATTCGCAAATGATATTTTATTCCTGATTTTGAATTTTCCCAATTGCAAATGATATGTTGTTGTATCATCTTCGTTATTAATATGCAGTTTGAACTATATTCTTGCAATTTCCTAATTGGATTTTGATATTTTGGTCGTGGTTTTCTATTTTTTCAATCCAAATTAATTGTATAGCTATCCAAGATATATCTGATGTATCGTGGATATTTTGATGCATGTACATCATGGATATCTTGAACAAATAATACTTTTGTTGAAGATGTGCATTTGAAACTGTTAAAATGAATATTGTGCTATTTTTTTGCAATTTTGTCATTAGCAGTTGGTATTTTGTTCCTGGTTTTGTATTTTCCCAATTGCAATTTATTCTTAGGAGCAATGAAGAATTTTTTTATTATCAATTCGTAATAATTTGAGTTCACGTGGCTTGTGTGAATGACCACATTTTGCTTTTATTTGGATCTAATTTTCATTTATTGTAAATAGATTCAAGTGCAATCGCCATTAATGGATTATGGTGTTAAGTTTTATGGCTATCAAGAAAAAGGTTCTTGTGTGTACGACCACATTTTGTATTTATTTAGATCTAATTTTCATTTATTGTGAATAGATTCAAGTGCAGTCACCATTAATGGATTCTGGTGTTCGGTTTTGAGTCTATATATATGTGTGTGTGTGTATATATATATATGTATGTATGTATATATATCTATATGTACGTATGTATATATATATATTCAAGTGCAATATATATATATATATATATATATATATTCAAGTGCAATATATATATATATATATATATATATATATATATATATTCAAGTGCAGTCATTGTTAATGGATTATGGTGTTAGGTTTTATGGCTGCCAAGAAAAAGGTTCTTGTGTGTGCAACCGCATTTTGCATTTATTTAGATCTGATTTTCATTTATTGTGAATAGATTCAAGTGCAATCGCCATAAATGGATTATGGTGTTGAGTTTTGAGCCTGTAAAGCAAAGGATTATTTGCATTGTTTATTCATTTGCTCAAAACATTGAATCAAGGTAAAATATGTGTCTCTTGAGTTTATAGCTATTATGTTGGAACCAAAAAAGGAGAATTTTCTAAGTTCCTATATCTGTTCTTCGCTATCATTGAGTGCTTTTATGGGTTAATTTATGTTGTTCAGTTAAAGACTTAACATCATAATTCTTTAATGTCGACTTTTGTGTTAGCCACCATTAACAATGCAATTAATGTTTCCTTTGCCATGCATGGATGTCAACTGCACTTCAGTCTATTAAAACAAAATCACAAGTTCATGTCTACATTGGCTAATATGCTATGTATATATGTATGTATATATATATACACATATATGTATGCATATATATATATGCATACATATATGTGTATATATATATACATACATACATACATACATATGTATGTATGTATATATATGTATGTACATATATTTATATACACATATATGTATGTATGTATGCATATATATACACATATATGTATGCATATGTACATATATGTATAGATACTATATATATGTATGTATATATGTGTATAAGTATATATACATACATATATATGTATATGTATGTATATATATAAGTATATAGACATACATATATATATATGTGTGTGTGTATATATGTATGTATATATATGTGCATATATGGGTGAAGGCATGTACCTATTATTTTTGCATACCTGCGTGAAGCAAATACTAAATAGTATTAGCCCCTAAAACAAAGAAGCTATATAGAAGGCAGTTTCAGATGTTAGATAAAATTGTTGCACAATGTATATTGTCTATAACCACATGTCAAATACATGTGTGATGTTCAGGCCCCATTTATTTAGAAGCATGGCACAGTGTGTTTTGTAGCGGCCTTTGATTTTGTAGGGGCCTTTGCCCAATGTTTATTGTTTGGAATCTTTCCTTCATTGAAGACATGGATCTACTACTACAACAATGTGAAAAGGTATGTTCTGAACTAGTTTATGCATTTGTGGATTCTATGACACAAGATCTGAAAGGAAGAAAACATAATGTTTTCTGCACAATGATTGTTCTAATAGCTTTAACAATTACATCCACACTAAGTGTGTACAATACTTCATTTCAAATCTTTCAAATCAATTATATGTGCTTGGAGCTTAACTTTTTCTATGATGTCATTCCCTTCATAGGTTTTTGGAATTCTGCTGCACATTTTTTTTTCCAATATATGATGCATCGCTTTTACATATTCTAATTTATTTTATATTTGGTTTATATTTTATTTTGCTTCTACTTTCAATACAACAATCACATTGCCACAATTGTCATCATTATTCATATGTTTGTGTGCTAGAGACAATGTGTCTATTGGGTCGCTATTCTATTGGTGTGTCAGTCTATGTTTGCATGACTCATAGTCATCATGGTTTCTTATATCATGGTGCATAACACTAAGTGCCACAACAAAATAAAGGTGGCTACTTGCACATGAAGTCACTATGACAACATGTCTTACTTATCTATTCCATTTTTTACCTCACCATTTATCCATCATCATTTGTCATTTAGTTGCATTGTCATCTTTGGGAGATTTCATCATCCTACGTACATTCATGCAAATCAAACCTAATCATCCTATGGACATGAATCAATATGATCAATCGTTAATAAATCATTTAGTTGTATATTAATTACATGCATAATATCTAAAGTCAGTTTCTTCCATGTCTTTTCAACATACCAATTGGGTTCTATTTCACTCAACAATTCTCTTGAGGGGGCATCAATTACATCAAAATTGCTAAGCAATTGGCACAATTTGCCACTTAAGCTTCATTTTAGTCCATCCTACTTTTAATTCTTTTTTCACACGACACCACTTAGTTGAATTGTATCAAAGACAAAGAAAATATAAAGAACTAAAATATTGCCTAGGACTATTCATCACTTAATCCCCAATTGATCAACTTCATCATCTATAGTTAAATGCATCAACTAGTCTTAATTAGTCTAGGACATATCCCTTTCATCTAATATCCATAACTTAATTAAATGTTTAATTAACCAGCCTTTTCCATTTTACATTTATAGTTATAGGGCATATTCATTGATACGTAACTGATTGATCTCAAAAAAATTTATACAAAGAATCAATATTGTAATAGTTCAACTATGGCATAGTGAAATGTATATGGAAAAAATATATATCTTTAATCTTCCTTGGTCTTACTGTATACATGTAAATTAAATCATGGATAAATCCATCAAATGGAAATATGTTAAAACATTTTAAAATTGAAAAGGAAAATCATAAATTGATAGAGATTAGTGTAGACTAATTTAAAAGCATGTATTCATGTAAGCATATGTCAACTTTGTCTATATAAGTGGCAATGGATGTATACAGATACATCCAAACAATTATACAACTATCATGGGTAGAAATAAATGTGAATGGTAGCATTGATTTTCACTTTTGTTCAATAATAAATTACAACTTGATATGGCTTTAGAATTTATTAATTTTAGGATAAAAAAATAAATATTGACAGTTAAATATATTGATCAAAAACTTAACTATTATATTCTTTGTATGGTTGACTAGGTTGATAAATTGCCCTCTGGGTAAATTGCAATGTCATTTGCCTTTCCAAGGTTAACACTTCTATTTAATGCATTATAGCATATGTTTGTAACCTCATCTTTGAACCATTTTTGTAGCTGAACACAAATAGGGAAGCTGGAATTGCACAAGGATTTGCATCTATGACAATGTCCACTAATGAGGAAGTAGAGATAAGCATTGAAAAGTTCAACTAATATGTGAGTAACATTTTTATTATTTTGTGTTATATATTAATTTTTAAATGTTTCCTGAATTGTATGAAGTATGGAGATTAATATTAAAGCTAAAATGAACAATGCAATATCTTTTTCCCATTTTTCCTTATTCACTCTTCTTATGCTTTTTAGAAGATTATGGATGTTGTATTACAAGCCTACAATATATCTAATGAAGCTTTCTAGGCTTTTTGAATGCATGGATTTAGTATTAGATTACAATTCAGATTTATTTGGGATCATATTCTATGATTAGAATACAATTCATACTTATTATGTGTTATGGACATATGCTTGTTGCATGTTATCTAGTGAAGTTGATGCAATCTAAGTGAAGTGCAGTATACATTCTTTCAACTTTTATTTTAATGGTGCTTGGGTGTTGGTGAGTAATGATGGATGCAAGAGACAATGTGTTACCTCATTTGGCAATTGTTACTGCTTTTGGACTCATAGTTATGACAGTGATGTATACTATGGGACATATTTCTCCTGCTCACATGAATCTAGTCGTCGGTGTTGCTTGCTCGAGCATTAGAAAACTTCATCTCAAACAGGTACCTAAAATCATAAGCACCAAAATCCTATTTGGTTAAAGTGATTTTTGAGTTTACTAGCTACATCTATTGATTGCCTTGTAGTAGTAAGCTAGTGCTTCTATTATCAATGCACCTATCAATTTTAATAGTAAATAAAATCTATGTAAACATGCATTCCAATTTCTAATTGGGCATGTTAACTACTATCAACAATGCGACCTACCCACCATAGATGTTCACAGTGAAAATATGTCTAAAGCAACAAGACATTAGAAAAAGATGAAATTTTTCTGTTTCTTCATCCTGGCAATAATTTGCAATTTGGAAAATAGAAAACAATGGTCAAAATATCTGGTGCTAATGAGAAAATTGTAAAAAAAGAGCTAAGATTCTATTTAAACAATGAAAATAGACATCTTCAACAGAACTGTTATATGTTCAAGATAGACATGAGGTCCATGCATCAAGATGTACACGATACATGAGGTATATATTGAATCCATAGACATCTTTCAATGTCACAAACGAGAATACTTTGGGTGACAACTATAAAACTTAGGACAACCATAGGAAAAAAATTAGTGGCATGATTTTCAATCAATGCGTGAATAGGCAATAACGCGCAGAAAATATTACTTTGCATTAGTAATTGTTACAAACACCACGAACAAATTAAGAAAAACCTTTATGAGACGCTAAACATGGTTAAAACAACACAAGTGCTTTAAAACGATGCAGAGATATTTGTTACAGTATGCATACCAATAGGATAGTTATAAATCCTCTCAACAGACATAGATTTTACATCCAGAGATTTTGTAGTTATTTAGACCTAATTTTCATTTGATAGATTTAAGTGTAGTTGGCATGCATGTGTGACAAGGAAAATATTAGTTGCATTGTTAGTGATGGCTAACAGAGAAGTCGACATTAATGGATTATGGTGTTAAGTCTTTAACTAACCAGCAAAGATTAACCCATAAAAGTAGTCAATGATAGGGAACAACAGAGATATGCAAAGCCATGAAATATGTCCAATAGCAACAAAACATTACTAATTGATGGAATGATTTTATACCGAGACATTTTGCACTTATTTAGATCTCATTTTCATTTTTATTTAATAGATTGAAGTGCAGTTGGCATGCGTGTGTGCAGAGAAAAGACTACTTCCATTCTTAATCAGTGAAATGAAGAGAAAAAGATAGAAAATTATGAATGTAATCTCATTGAAGAACTGGATGTCCCTAACAAAAAAATGTTGTGTATTGATGAAATGCTGCAGATTTTATAGTGACATATTTTGCACTTGTCTAGACCTGAATTTCATTTGATAGATTGAAGTGCAACTAGCATGCATGCGTGGTAGACAAAAGATTACTTGCATTGTTGATGGTGGTCAACAAAGAACTCAACATTTATGAAGATTTCATAGTTTTTTACATTTCTGCAATGTTTTAATCTCTCTTGTTCCATATTGATGAGTGTTTCTATGGGTTAATCTCAATTCTTGCAATTTCCTCATTATCTTTTGATATTTCAGTTGTGGTTTTGTATTTTTTCAATCCAAACTAATTGTGTGTTCATGAAACAGTGATAGACATTGAAAGATGCCTATCTATTCAAGATATGTTTGATGTACCATGGATGTTTTTATGCATGTACAACATGCATATCTTGTACAGATAATAGTTTTGTTGAAGATGTGTATTTTGAACTATTTTGTTGAAGATGTGTATTTGGAACTGTTGAAATGAAGTTTGTGCTATTTTTTTGCAATTTTCTCATTGGCAATTGATATTTTGTTCTCGGTTTTGAATTTTTCCAATTGCAAATGATATGCTGTTGTAGCATCTTCATTATTAATATGGAATTTGAGCTATATTGTTGCAATTTCTTGATTGGTTTTTGATATTTCGACCATGGTTTTGTATTTTTTTCAATCCTAATTAATTGTGTGTGTATCAAACAGTGATAGGCATTGAAAGATGTCAATCTGTTCAAGATATATCTGATGTATCATGGATGTTTTGATGCATGTACATCATGGATATGTTGAACATATAAGACTTTTTGTTCAGGATGTGTATTTGGAATTGTTAAAATGAAGTTTGTGCTTTTTTTTGCAATTTTCTCATTAGCAGTTGATATTTTGTTCCTGGTTTTGTATTTTCAATGTAAAAGATATAGCAACTTTCAAACGCATTATTTGTTGCTTCCAACACGATAGATATAGACCCTCTCAATAGACATAGCTTTCACCCTCATTAAACAATTTGATCAAATGAATAAACAATGCAAAAAAGACTGTAAAAGATTTAGGAAATTACAAATGCCTCCTTTTTTGACAGATTTCACCGTCAACAAATAATCAGTGTAAATGAATAAACAATGCAAATAATCCTTTTCTCAACAGTCTTAAAACTTGACACCAAAATCCATTAATGACGACTACACTTCAGTCCATTGACAATAAATGAAAATTAGGGACTAGAAAATGCTAAATTTCCTCGTTGAAATGCCATGCATTGACAAAAACACTTGGTGCCAAGACACGACTATATCAAAGAACATTACAAAGCCATGAAATATTTCCAATAGCAAGAAAACATTACCAATAGATTAAATGATTTTATACGAAGACATTTTGTACTTATGCAAACCTAATTTTCATTTTCATTTAATAGATTGAAGTGTACTTGGCATGCATGCGTGCAAAGAAAAGATTAGTTCCATTCTTAATCGTAACCAATAGAGAACTCGACATTAATGAATTATGGTGTTAAGTCTTTAACTCAACAACATAGACTAAACCATAAAATCACTCAAAGATAGCGAACAATAGAGATTAACCCATAAAATGCAAAAAACAACAAACAATATACATTAACCCATAAAATGCAGAGATGTAAAAAACTATAAAGTGACACTATAAAAGATATAGGAACTTACAAATGCCTCATTTTTCGCTTCCAATATGATAGACATAAACCCTCTCAACAGACATAGATTTCACCTTCTCAATTGTTTTTTACATTTCTACAATGGTTTGATCTCTGTTGTTCCTTATTGATGAGTGTTGTTTCTATGGGTTAATCTTTGTTTTTTGCAATTTCCTCATTGGCTTTTGATATTTCGGTCATGGTTTTGTATTTTTTCAATCCAAATTAATTGTGTGTTCATGAAACAGTGATAGACATTGAAAGATGTCTATCTGTTCATGTAGTGCCCCTCAGTTTTCCTTTTTGTTTTGTTAGTTACTTAGTTGTACTTGGACATTATGATATTGTTTGATGATACTTGGATATTATGATACTTTGATGCATAGTTATGATGACATTTTGTGACACTTTTATCTCTAATGTTTATGCTTATATCATGCTTAGTAGATCAGTTTAATTGATTATGTGGGTTATTACTAATATGAGTATAATGTGATTATTGGATGTATGTTTTATCATGATTTGATATTTGATTATTGTGTGTTGATGTTTTGGTGAAGGGGAATAGTGTCACATCACTCGCTTGTGAGCGCCCTGCGACTCTGTGATTTTCCATTCACGGTGTGATTGCTCGTGTTGTCTATGCACATGTTTGATCGTGTGGTTTGCTATAGGTTGCAGGTACCAGGCATCAAATCCACTTGAATTGCCAGGTTTGAGCATGCCTTATACCCAATGGAGATAGTTATTTTGGAGATAGAATTAGGTCCCCCACCCTAGCCATCACCCTCAGAAAGGATGAGTATCTAGTTGGTCACCCGTCAACGTTGTCTGTCATTTTCGTTCAGTTAGTTTCGTTTTGATCTTGTCTATGTTTTGGTATTGCTATTGTTATGTGGTGATTTAACTTAGATTTGCTTAATAAATTATTTGATTAATTAATGAATTAAATAAATTGTTTCGTTGAAACATAATGATAACAGTTATAAATCTTGTTGATTAAATTATTTAATTAAATTAATAATTTAAAAGTAAAGTGGAAACTAAATACAACATAAATATATTTATTTGAGAGATGACTTATAATAAATTAAATGTGATCGAATATTGTAATATAAAAAAAAGAAATATTCCATTTCATGTTGCAACAAATAAATGGTTAAATAAATAGTAATATTAACAAATAATACAATGGGAAATGTTGGAGCATTAAATGAAATTTCCTTTTGGGGACTGCTAATAACAACCCATTAACCATGCAACTCCATGTAGCTCATGTGGTCTCAAGAAATTTAATTATTTGGCTAAAAATGAAAAAAAGCAGGGAATCTTCTTCAGTCTTTCTTTTTGGAAAATAATTGCCTTCTTGGTAGACTTTTCATGAATATTTTAATTGGGAATTTCATATGCGAAGGGATTTTTTGTTTTTCTTGGGGGTTCTTGTCGTGAAAATTTCTCTGGTTCATGAAAAACTTTTGGGGGGGTTTTTGGAGCTGGAATTTGGGAATTTGGAAGAGGTTGGAGTAAAAAAATAGCAAATTGGAGAAGAGATTGGAGTTGTGAATTGGAGTTAGAGAGAGCTCTGCTTCAGCTATTTCTTGATAATAATATAATCTGGGTGAAATTACAACCCTTGAATTCGTTGTGGAAATAATTGCCCTATTGCATGTCTTATTCCCTTGCATACCTTGCTTCTCTCATTGTATTGCCTAGGTTTCCATTAAATTCCAGTGTTCTTTTTCAATGTATTTTGCTTGGGCATAGGTTGTCAATGTGTATCCAGGCGGCCACCCTGTTCAAGTTATCTATTTAAATCTTAGTAATCTGAGTAAGGATTAGACGCTGCCCCTGTTCCTTGTCATTTACTCTTTTCATAGCCAAGGTTGGGTGTATGGTACCTTCATGCCTATTATACCTCTCAACTGCAGGCTCATTGGATACAAGCTATTCATTTGTGTCTTCGAGAATTTGACTTTGGCTAGACTCAACTTTTATTCATTCCTTATACCTCTTAGTTGGCGCTAGGTGAATTTAGTATATCGTCAAATATGTGTTAGTTTGTCGTGGTTTCATTTTCTTTATGTTTTAAATCATTGGTTTTCTTGGTTCCAATCACCACCACTTTTGCTATCTTAGGTTGGCCGATGCATACCCAGTTATCTTTAGATAACTTTCAAGCATTTAAATATAGGTATTCCCATGCAATGCAAGAATGTGTATTATTAATAGAAGCATTGATATGGGAATGACCTTCGTTTATCTTTAAATTGCGCTAGTAATAGATACACGCCTTCAACCATTTCGATGGGCTTTGGTTGCAATGCATGCGCTCGCAGTAGTTCTTATCATTTGTTGAATTTTTACCCTCAAGAAATAAAATTAGTAAGTGAAAACAGTAGATAAAATATAACTGTAGATGAAACATATATGACAAAGGATATATGAGTATTAATCGATTTGCTTCAATGCGTATTTAAGTTAATTGATTTTGGTTCAATGCATTTTTTAAATGTTATTCGATGCATATACACATAAATATATATATAATATATTTATATAGAGGCTGCTATATGATTTTATTTTGTACTTTGAAATTCGATACAAAGCTTGTTTTATGATATACAAATATATATATATATATATATATTATTAAGTGGATTTTTGTGTGTGTATGGGGTTGCTGTCATAAACTTTGTCTGATACATAATTATAGACATAAATCTAATAAATATTGTGAACATAGAATTCAACTGAGGTAAATATGTGGACATAAACATATATACATATATGTTTATATATATATATATAAGTATATTAAATGATGTTTGTATATTTTAGTTCTGCATTCCATCTTTTAAAAACAAGTCTTACTTAATGAATTACCTAAATATATATATATATATGTAGAGTTTATAGATGTATGTTTATTTTGAATACATTGAAGGAAATAATGTTTTTGGAAAAAGTATGATATAATTATAATGAGATAAATGGAAGTTAGTGTATATTGAATAAATTACCTTTGATTTTGATGATTTATTAGTAAACATAAAAGGAATATCTCATAAACCCACTTTAGACTCCATGTTCTCTTATGGTGTTGAATTGTTAGTCTTAAACATGTGAATGGTTACTGATTTAGTAATGAATGTGGGTGTTGTTTAAATGTGTAAGTTATCTTGTGGAATGAGTTTTAGGAGTCTTCCAGAGGCTAGTAGGGGAATTGTCTTTCTAATGGAATTCTTTGTTATCCCTTGAGATGTTGTTTTGTAATTAATGAGTATATGATGGCTTTTAGCCTTGCACAGTATGTTCACCTATGTGGTTGAAACTTTTGAACTTGTGTGCAGGAAGGGTTATGCCTCGCTTGTTGTATATGTTAATGAGTATTTTTGATTGTGCAAGTGGCTTTGCTCTTTGATTTTACTGGGGTCTCCTTGTTGTTAGTAGGGGAGTGGCTCTCAACGGGGACCGGCACACAAAGTGGCGCCTGGGTAACCCATGTGGGAGTTTCGTAATCAAATGACAACCTAAAATGAACTAGGGGGTTGGGTAGTAATTACACTTATCAAGATAAGTGAATGCCTCACTCATGGCTCAAATGCTCGTATAGGCTTGAGACGAGTTGAGAAGGCCTGGAATGGCATGATCAACTGCCTTGTCTGCATGAGAGGTATGTTGATTCTACATAGGATTGCATGAGGGGCCGAAGATCGGTAGAAGCTACCAGGGTAACCCAGGATGGGGGTCGGGGCCTAGGAAGATCTACCTGGGCCATGGCAAACTATATGATGACACCCCTCCTACAACAACCTAGTATTCCCTTGTCTCTTGTTTCCCTTGATGTTGTGTGCCTCTAGAAGTGTATTGTCGTTTGATGTTGTACTGTACTTGTTCATTGTTGTCATGTTAGCCCTTGTGTTAGCTTTTATCTTTGACTGATTGTAGTGGTGGGAGCCTTTCGCTATCTCCCAACATGGGGGGTGGACCTTTGGGTTCCACATGGTTAGGTGGAATGTGCCTTGTACTCCAATGGGTTCCCTCAATTGGTTTGTGTTCGTGGTGACCACTCCTGATTTTGAAGACTTTTGCACTTGTTCTAGTTCATGTGGATTACCTTTCATGTATTATATCATAAACTATTGTAATATGTATTATTCTCCTGATGTATTCTCCTCACCTATTTGTGAGGAAACCTTGTGGTTCAAGATGTAATGATGTAATGATGTATCATTGTAATTATTGTAAACTCTCTCTTGTAATGAAGAATGTAATTGATACTATTGTCAATTTAATGAATATTGATGTTGTTATATTGTTAGCATAAAATGGATA
Source organism: Sequoia sempervirens (assembly GCA_007258455.2). Classification (NCBI taxonomy): domain Eukaryota; kingdom Viridiplantae; phylum Streptophyta; class Pinopsida; order Cupressales; family Cupressaceae; genus Sequoia; species Sequoia sempervirens. Next base: position 163,386,291 of record VDFB02000002.1, on the reverse strand, counting down.
ATTTAATATTAGTTGATCATGTATGGTATCTCATATTAAATGATCTTGTAAATGTGATGGTTAAATGTACTTTCTTATTGTAGATGGAATTTAATTAATGTCATGACTTTCAGTTCTGTTAATTTAGTTAATTGATATCGGGTAGCGTAGTCACGGACCCTAGAGGACTTAGATTAGAAAACTAGATAATAATTCTCTTGCAAATGTGTGAATGTTGCACTTTTCAAACAAAAAAAATTGTTCTGTTTTAGGTATTAGTGTGTTGTCCTCTAGGGTTTCGTGGTGGGGTGTTATAGTTTAAGATATGTTTGATGTATCGTGGATGTTTTGATGCATGTACATCATGCATGTAATCTGAGCAAATGAATAAATAATGCAAATAATCCTTTGCTCGACAGACTGAAAACTTCACACCATAAGCCATTAATGATGCATGCACTTCAGTCTATTCACAATAAATGAAAATGTGCTAATAGTAAATGCACAATGTCCTCGTTAAAACACCACACATCAACAAAAACATTGGGTGTGAAGACATAACTATATCAAAGAATACTACAAAGTCATGAAATATTTTCAATAGCAACAAAACATCAAGAATTCGTTAAATTAATTAGAATAATTAAATTAATTACAAAAGTACAAAACCACAAGGAAAATGGCAACAACCAATGAGAAAATTGCAAAGAAAAAGCCAAATTTGTCTTTTAATAAAATAATCTCGAGAACATTAACATGGCGAACAATAAACATTACCAACACGATTTATGACGAATGCATTAATAGCCATGGGCACAGTGAGAAAATTCCAACAATGAATGAGAAAATTGTAAAAAAAAGGGCCAAAATTCCTTATTGATAAAATGATTCCACAAAATATAGTATCTCAATGTTGCATACCAAATTGTGATAAACTTATTTATTGCTAATGTTTTGTTGCTATACATGTGCCTTGACTGTAAATGTTTCTGTGGATAGGTGGTGTTGTTCATAGTATTTTCACATGCCTTGTGTAAAACTCATGCTAATGTCGAGTGTTGGAAATTGGAATGAATTATTATACAAATTTTCTATTTATTATTAAGATTGATAGGTTCCTTGTTCTCAGGTGGTGGTTGTTACTTGCATCATTTGTTGCGTACGTGAATACATAGGATATGAACTTTATGAGGTGTTGTGTTCTAAATTTACAAGTTGACTCTATTTTTTATTCCTATTTTATACAATCACAACCTATTTTTTCTGCAAGAAAATTATTCTGGTTAAATATAAAAAACCTACTAGATTACAATTATAGTCATGCATCAAGTCTATTTCCCTGTGCTATTCCTTGCAATTATAACCTTTTTCTACTTTTTCCTTCTCCTGCTTTTGTGCAGGTTCTTAGAAAACACTTGACAACAGTGGATCTCTATGTAATTGTGATGGTGTTGTCATTGATGGCAAAAGACCAAATGCTTATTCAGTTGCACTGGAGCAAGGTAACCTCTAATTACTATTAGTAAATCTAAGTCTAAAATAAATAAAAAATCATAGATCTAAATCACAGTACAATATAAGCATTAGAGTTTTAGAATTGTAACCAGTGTATTGTTTTGTGCTTTATCCATTATTGTTATCTTCTGCTTGTATATTATTACAATTCCATTCATCAAAGATATTCTATGTAGTTTGTAATTGCATATTTCAATCAATATTTCACTTATATTTGCAGTTATAGATAAAAGAAATCGATCATTTGCTTCCAATTACTTGTAATGGATCCTGTTTTTCTATAGGAATCAAGTGCAATAAAGAAGAAACCATTGACAGGATGGTGTTCACGCTCACAAAGTGGAGCCTATAGAAATTGGCTAGGAATTGGAAACCTCTATGATTATCTAGGCATTAATGTTGGTCACAACTACTCTGTTCTAGTTACTACTGTGTGTGTGTGTGAAATGTGGGAATTGTTAGTAAATCAATACAAACCTTAATGAAACGAATTATATCAAAGATTTGAATCAAATAAACTACTCTATTTTGCAACTAAACAAATCTTTTAAGAATGTCTCATTGTCCTCTATTCTCAAGGATTTATTAAACCATTTGGCCCTCAGATTTCTATGTGCACTATGGTTGGTAAAATGCCAACTTGAGAAATGAGATAATATTCAACATGCAAGCCAATTAAGTTCCTACATGAAACTCTATGATGAAAATGATAATGGATAATGGTGTTAGATTATACAATGTAAATTATATGATATGAAGCTAAGATGATTCTATATATGCTCAAATGCTAACTATGAATATTCTAATCTAAAATGCAACTATGATGCAAAGGATGACATAAAATACAACTATGAAGCAAAGTGTGATTCTAAGATGTAACTACAAAACAAAATGTGATATGAAATGTAACTATAAGACTCCAAATGCTCTAATGCTCAAACGATATTCCTGCATGATAACTCTACTCAAATGTAGATGCCAAATGTAATGGCAAAGGGTTGTATTTATAGGCTTTTCCAAGCATCTTGTGAGGTGGCAGTGATCGACGGTCCAGATTCAAACAAGAGGGATGAACGGTGGAGATGAAGAGAATCAAGAAGGTGTCCCCTTGACCAAAGACAACATGCCAAATGGATGGAGGAATCAAGTGTGTGGGAGAAAGACCATGTGTTTGAAAGTTTGTTGAAGAAGTGTGTGAGGAATAAGCCATGTGTTTGAAGATAATTCTAATTAAAAATTAGAATTATTTAATTTCATGTGACCTTGGTGAGGTGGCATGAAAAGTTGTAGACATGTGCTTGAATTCCTAATCCGGGATTAGTGAAACTTAATTAAATAAAACAAGCTTATGGAAATTTGTTTATTTAATTAAATTAGAAGAATATGATTTTAGTTTTGAAGAATTAGAAAATATGAACAATATAAATAAATTGAGAATTTATTTATACGTAGTCAAATATTAATTAAATAACTAGTATTTAATTAATTAAATGTCATGACTGATTTTAGGTGTATACATTTTGCCCCTCTTTGAAGTAATGTGTTTACACATTGCTTCAAAGAAAAATTTGATACCGATGTCGAGATTTATTTTTTTTTATGCCCTAGACGTTGATTTTCAGGTGATGACGGATATATGCCCCCTCAGGAGATAAATCGGTGAATTTTTTAATTTTTTGATGATTTAATGATGATCTCAAAATTTTGTGCCTCAGAAATGATTTATCTCCCAAAAAATGATGTATAAGCCTGCAGGTGATGATCTAATTAATTAAGACCCCTTTGAAAAATAAAAATAAAACAACCCCATAAAATGCCACTTAATTAACCTTAAAAGGTTAAAAAGTTGATTAGAAAGTTCATTTGAGCATTTTGCAATTTGAAAACTTGTGAGTGAGAGTGACTTGTGCAAATTTGGAGTAGAATGGTGATCCCCTACCACACGCACCGGTTTGAGCGAGTCAAGCGGCACAACCGCTCAATAGCATACGGACCTCCAGTGAGTACCCCAAAAACTGCCTCGTATTTCGTGCATTTTGTTTTCCCTCCATTTTTCTTTGAATTCAGATTTTGAAATGTTTGAGTGCATAGGAAGACCAAAGTAGTGCATAGGACACATTAGCGCATAGGTCTAGTGATGTAGCGCATAGGATAGATGAACTAGCACATTGAATGATGTAGCGCATAGGCTGTCTGAATTAGCGCATAGAAGCACCAAAATAGCACATAGGTTAGATTAGTGCTTAGGAACATTAGATTAGCGCATAGAGAGACCGAAGTAGCGCATAGAATACTTTGGCGCATCAGGGCCTTGTTCTGGCACATTGAGCAAATGAAATGGCGCATAGAGTAGTTCGGCGCATTGAAGGTCTGTTTTAGCACATTGATGGATTTCTCTAGCACATCTAGTCTTTCAATGCATAGAAGCACTGTTTTTAGCGCATTGGAGAAATTTTAGGATTTTCTTGTTGAGACTCAATTTCGATGATGTTTTATCGCATCAGCCTTTGTGGTGATGATGATTGATGATGTTGATAGGTTAGATGTCCATTTATCTCATGATAGGTGAGATTCAATGATAGGATGATGATAATTGACCTCATGGTAGGCGAGGATCAATTATAGGTTGATTGATCTGATAAACCTCATGATAGGTGAGGTTGAGTTGATTGATTGATAAACCTCATGATAGGTGAGGTTGATTTGATTGATTTGATGAACCTCATGATAAGCGAGGTTGATGTGATTGATTTGATGAACCTCATGATAGGTGAGGTTGATTGATTGATTGAACCTCATGATAGGCGAGGTTGATTGATTGATTGATGAACCTCATGATAAGTGAGGTGTATTGATTGATTGATAGGTTGATGTGAGAGCTGAGGTTGATTGATTTTGATTGATTGATGGACTGATTTGCGATTTTGTGATAGAAGGCTTTGACGAGTTTATAGATTAGAGAGCGCTTTTCGACAATGTGGGACTTGATTCGTCATCTGACATAGCCAGAGACAGCTATTATTGTGCGATGTGGGTTGTCATCTATCATCAATATGCCCCAGATTAGGGTGAACAGGGGTTTACTGACAACTTTAGCAGAGAGATGGCACAGTGAGCATAACACCTTCCATTTGCCTACTGGTGAGATCATAGTGACTCTTGAGGATGTATATAGGATTCTACAAATTCCAGTGGTTGGAGAGCTTGTTATATATGATGCACATGAGCAGGGTGAGACTAATGCACTACGCTAGGTATTTCAGGATGACCATATATGCGGGTACGAGATTCCGTGGAGGGACATGGTCGATGCATATGCCAAATTTTTGTATGTATTAGTTGGTTTCATTGGAGGGTTCCTTTGTCTTGATTGCAGGTCAAAGGGAATCTCAGTGGGATGGGGCCTATCTTGGAGAGTATGATTGCATAGGGCACCAAATATGCATGGGGTTGTTATATGCTAGCCCATCTATACCAAGATTTGCATCAGGTCGTCTACCATCGAGGGGCGAATTTATCAATGGGGGTCACGCTGCTCCAGGTCTGGGCCTAGGAGCATATAGCAGTTTCATGGTTAGTTGGGGAGAGGCAACGCCCGACCATGAGGCCATTTGTTCATATTTATGTTGGTCGACTTGCTCAACTTGTGCTGGGAAAACTTGAGTATTGGAGGAGGACCTTGGATGATCTAGAGTCAGTGGTATGGAGGCCCTATCTGGATTGTGAGTAGTGGCCCGAGGATGACACAAAGATGCCTTATTTATGTTAGTCCATGTTCTTGATTGGGTGGACCTGGTTTGTCATTGAGAGATTTTTGTTGCTGTGGGTAATTAGATAGTATGGTAGGGTTCAAGGTATGTTGCAAGGAGTGGTGCATTATGCTTGACGATAGATATATTCGACGGAGTGGGGGCTTGGTTTATCTTATGATGCAATCGTACAACATTTTTTAGGGTTTACAGGCCGTTCCTTAGAATGTTCGTCGAGATATTATCGATGCTCTGATATCAGAGGAGTATGCTCAATATATGTTTCTACATCCCTTTCCACGGATCACTGTTCCAAATGAGCTGACACCATTGCTAGAGGAGGAGGCAGTTGTAGGGCATGGGCAGAGACGACAGAGAGAGGAGGCGGAGGAGCAGAGTGAGGAGGAGGAGAGCAGCGATGACAGTGATGATGAGGAGAGTGATGGGGGAGATGATGGAGGCGATGGGGGTGGAGGAGGGTCAGGTCCGGACGTTAGAGAGATGAGAGTGCCTCACAAGAGGTGATCATTGGTAGCCCCATCACAACAGTGGGTACATATTAGATTGCCATCACAGCAGCATCAGACGCAAATTGTTGCGTTACAGGTGCAGGTTCAAACACTGCAGGGATAGTTAGAGAAGGTACAGGCTCTTCTAACGTAGGCACAGGGGCAAGTGCAGACTCTGATGACTGAGAGGGATGCTGCTAGGTAGCAGGTGTAGGTCCAGCTGGCATAGATACATGCCCAAGTGTAGGGACAGGGACAGGTGTAGGCCCAACTAGCACAGATACAGGCCCAGGTGTAGGGACAGGGATAGGTGTAGGGGAAAATTGCCATGTTGACTGTGGAGAGAGACACCTTTAGGTGGTAGGCAGAGCAAGCCGAGGGTGTCATTGAGAGACTACAACAGGCTGCAATGGTTGTTGGGGCTTTAGATTATTTTAGAGAGATACACCGCATTGCCTAGGAGGTTGACTTTTACCAAGAGAGATATTGTGAGGTAGTTCCTCCAGAGTGGTGAGAGCTTTACACAGTCTCGATCTGGCAAGTCTTAATCTCGTACTATTAGCATGGGTGTCACACAGCCACTACCTAGAGATCAACAAGATCCTGGGGCAGGTCTGTCAGGTTGGGGAGATACAGTTCATATGCCAACACCGTCTGGGGGGAGCATGACATAGCTCCAGTTTATGGTTTTTTGATGTAGTTTGGACATAATGTATACACTGATGTATATGAGACATTGATGATGTACCTCTTGTTTTTAGACTTTAGGATATAGTGCCATTTTTTATATTGATGTATCTCTTTATACCTTTGGATATCCTTGTACACTTTGACATTATGATTTTGAGGTTATATGATATGCGGTGATGATTATGATGTATGTGTCTATATGATGTTTATGATTGATCCCTATGATGGATGCATTTAATTTCTATGTTATGATGATGATCATGATGATTATGATGGATGCATTTAATTTCCCTTATTTATGCTATGTGATGTTCTGATGATATGATATGTTATGGATGCAAATGATGATGCAACTGATGTGTTATGATTCTATGATGTTTTATGAATGATGCCTATATGATGCGTGTGATGGATCCTATTATGCCAATGTGATGAAATGTATGTGATGTTTTTGTACTTTTCTCATGCAAATAAATGATGTAATGAATGGATGAGTGATATATGAAAACGTGATTCTATGTGATTATGATGATTATGCAATGATGATGTTTATGTGGTGATTGTAAAATGTACGCAATATGATATGATTAATGATTCTATATGCATTTTGGATTCAGGCCTATGCTATGTGAGATGGATTTTGATTATGCAAATGATGTGTGATGATATGTGATGTGCATATTGATTATGTATGGATGTGATGATAATGAGATGATATATGGATGATGTGTTATAATACGTAAGATGAATTATGATGATGTGATGCAAATGATATATGGAGGATATGTGATTATGTGATGCAAATGATTATGATTAACTGAGTTTGTAAGACTTCAAAACCTTTAGGGTCTTAAGCTTAAATGAGTGAATCTATCCAACTTCCAAGAGGTGTGGGAAGGTTGCCATTAGTTGATTATTTGTTAAGTTAAGCTTCACAAAACCTGACATATTTCCCAACTTTCTTGGAAATCTGAAGAGACTCACTCATTTAAGCTTAGTGAACCGCTTTCTTAATGCAACTATATGAAATGATTTTGATTATGTAAATGAGATGTAATGCATGTCTTTTTGTGTTTTCTGATGCAAATATTATGATGTGATGCATGAATGGATGAATGATGTGATAATGTTTTCTAATGTATGCAAATGTTGATGCAACTGATTTGCAACTAAATGAGAATGTTTTCTAATTGATGCAAATGATGATGCAACTCATGTGTAACTATATGAGAATGATGTGTTTTTGGTTAATCTCAAGTGTACTCAATCCATTGATAATAGAGATAACATCCTTGTGAAATTGTTTCAACCTTGGAAACCCTATATATACAGATGCAGGCTAACATGGATGCAATCTACTCTAACCATGTAGATCTCATATTCAAAAGTTGTCATTTGTAATAGCCAATTTTTCATGCTTTTTATCATCATTAGTCCTTTAAAATGTTGAAAGTGAGTACAAGCATCGATGGCATATTTAGACCATGATGACCTGAGTACTACTTTCATGATGTTTGATAGTGCAAGTTAACACAAGCATCTAAGTATAATTAAACCGAGATGACCTGAGGTATTGCTTGCGTAAACATACAAGAGTTAACCGTTTTCCTATGCAAATTCAGAATGTCATTAGTGATACTTTGTAGAGCACGTCCCACGACAATTTGCACAGTACTAATGATCAACTCACAGACAACAGACAAAGAAAAATCATACTCCTTCCTGTCTCCTCTAGTTCAATACATCATCAAGGTGCTCCAGAGATATGATAACAAAAATCAAAGTTTAACAGTTGAACATTTATGTTAGACGTGATAAACCCATGATTCATAAGGAACATCATCCATTTGAAGTGTGCTTTTGGTTTGATTGATTTGTCTATTTGATGTTTGATGGTTGATGTGTTACTGATGGTGATTGGTGTTCAATGTTGTGTTGGACTATGATCTTTGTGTTTTGTTGTGTTTGTCTTACTGTTGTTTGTCTAATGGTTCAAGCTCAAAGTTTATTTGCCCCTAGTGAGTTCAAGATTTTTCCTCCAGTCTAGGGTGAGACACAACTGCGATGCCATGATATGTACATGAAACTTTCTAATAATAGGCAGATGGATGGCGAAAGCAAATAGTGAAAGTGAATGGTCGACATGCTCAAATAGATGGAAAAGCTAGCCTATCACAAATAGCGCCTGTTGCTAGGTTTTCACTACTTGCTTTTATTGCAATTTTTTTTTTGTTACCAAGACGCCTGTTTGCTAGGTTTTCATCAAGGCAACCATTTTTTTAGGACATTTTTCTGATATTTTTGGTATTTTTTAAGGACTTTTTCTGATACACTGGATGATTCAGGTGTAGAACTTCTTGAGGTGCAGGCTATTGAAGGGTTCATCAAACAAATCCCCTTCTAGTGTGGACAATTGATATGCTCCTGATCCGAAGTTTGAGAAAATGACAAAGGGACCTAGCTAGTTTGGTTCAAATTTCCCCTTCTTCTCTCGATTTTGTTGGTTACGGGGGTTCTCTTTCAGGACTAAATCACCCACCTGAAATGTTCTAGGCTTGACTCTATGATTGTAACTTTTGGATATCCTCTATTGGTATGCTTTCAAATGGTCCACTGCATGTTGACAACACTCATCCAATAGTTCCAATTCATGTAACCTAGACACTCAGTAATCCTCATCTGAAATGATCCCTTTTAGTGACACCCGAAGTGATGGTAGTTCAACCTCAATAGCTAGAATGGCCTTTGATCCATAGACTAGGGCATATGGTGTTGCTCCTGTTGGGGTGCAAATACTGGTTCTGTAAGTCCATAAAGCAGGGTTCAGTTGAACATCCAATCATGTCCAGCCTCATTGACAATTTTCTTCAAGATTTTCAGGATAGTCTTGTTTGAGGCCTTTGCTTGGCCATTTCCTTGGGGATAGTATGGTGTAGAAAACTGATGTTTTATATGGAACCTCTCACAGAGTTCTTGGACATCTTGATTTTTGAATGGTTTTCCATTGTCCGTGATAATGGATTGAGGGATGCTACCGATAGATGATGCAATTCAGGATTAATGATGAGATTTTCTTTCTTGTGATGGTGGTTAGGGGAACCGCTTCAATCCACTTTGTGAAGTATTCCATGGATGTGATGATAAACTTGTGTCTGTTGGATGAAGATGGATGAATCTTCCCTACGAGATCCAGTCCCCACTGACAAAAGGGCCATGTTGATGCAAAAGGTTGAAGTTCTTATGTTGGTACGTGGATGAGATTGCCATGAATCTAACACTTTTAGCATTTCTTGACGAACTGAAAAGAATCCCTCTCCATAGTCGGCCAGTAATATCCCAAATAGAGTATTTTCTTGGCTAAGATTAAACCACTCAAATGAGTTCTACAAACACCTTCATGAACCTCTCGTAAAGTCGTTTCAGACTCGTCGTGTTCCAGACATCAGAGGAGAGTTCCGTCAAGACTTTGTTGATAAAGGACATCCATGATAAGGGTATGTCAGGCAACTTGACGAATGAAGTTTCATTTTTGATTTCGGGATAGGTTGAGAGGGAGGGTATTGTCTTTTAGGTAGGTATAAATTTTCCCATAGATGGAAGTGCCAGCCTCAACTAGATGGTAGATGACTTGGGATTCAGGGTTGTCATAGGATGGGTTGAATAGTTGTTCCACCATGAACTCGTAACATGATCATTTATTCAGAATCTGCAAGAGAGAAAAGCAATGGTTGCCATGGCATCAACAACTTTGTTGTCACTTGTACTTTTTGAAGTCATCAACCATTCTTTTATAAGGCATCAGCTTGTCATCCTTTGTTTGATAATCATCGTTTACCTGATTAATGACTAGCTGTGAATCCCCATAAACATGTCACTCTGTGATCTTCCACTCGACTGCTACTTTGATTCCAATGATCAAGGATTTGTATTCGACTGTGTTGTTGGTGCAAGGAAATATCAGTCTATAGTATTTGGGAATGGTATGCCCTTGTGGTGAAATAAACAAGATTCTGGCTCCTGATCCATGTTGTGTATAAGAACCATCAAAGTACAAGACTCATTGTTGTGTGGATACTGTTAGGACATCAACATTTGGAAACTCAATGTTCATTAGATGATTGTCTTGCAATGGTGCTTCAACTAACTGATATGTGATTGCTTGTCCTTTGATTTCGTTCCTATCAACATATTGGATGTCAAATTCACTCAGCATCATGACCCACTTAGCTAGTCTTCTAGTTAGATTAGCTTTGCTAAGAAGGTATTTCAGTGGATCTATCTTGGCTATCAACTTGATGGTATGAGTTAGCATGTAGTGTCGTAATTGTTGGGTAGCAAACACTACTGCCAAGCAAGCCTTTTCAATGAAGGTGTAATTGATCTCGTAGCCATTTAAGGTTCCGTTGATATAATAAATTGCCCTTTCTTTTCTTGTTGAATCCTCTTGTGCCAACAAAGCTCCCAATGATATCTCAATTGTTGATATGTACAAGAAAAGTGGCTTTCCTTCTGCTGGTGGTACTAAGACAAGTGGACTCATTAGATATTGTTTCAATTGGTTGAAGGCCTCTTTGCATTTCTCATCCCATTGAAAAGATACATTCTTGTGTAGCAAGTGAGTGAAAGGATGGGTCTTGTTTTCCAGTTGTGAGATAAATCTTCGGATTGATTGGAATCTCCCTTGCAGAGATCGTAGCTGACTGATGTTCTTGGGTGACGACATTTCCATGATGGCTTTGAATTTTGTGGGATCTACCTCAATGCCGTTTTTGAAACTATATATCCCAAGAGTTTGGTTGAATTCACCCCAAACACACATTTCTTTGGGTTCAGTCGTACATTGAACTTTTCCAGTCTGGTGAATATTTTATCCAGGATCACAGATCATCCACATAGTCTTCCATGAATGTGTGCATCATATCATGAAAGATTGTCATCATAGCACGCTGATATGTTGCTCCTGCGTTCTTCAACCTGAATGACATGACATTCCAACAAAAGGTTCCCCATGGATATGTGAAGGTTGTCTTATCTTGATCCTTAGGTGCAATTTTGATTTGATTATAGCCAAAAAAACCATCTATGAGTGACAACATGCCATGCCCTGCTGTTAGGTCCACAATGATGTCAATGTTGGGTAGGGGAAAGTTATCTTTTGGGAAATCCTTGTTGAGATCCCTAAAATCTATGCATATCTTGATGCTCTTGTCTAGTTTTGAAATAGGCACAATGTTTGATATCCATTCGACATAGTCAATTGGTCTAATGAACCCAACATCCAATAACTTCTTCAGTTCTGCCTTTACCAATATGGCAATATACAGATGCATTTTCCTTAACTTTTGCTTGACTGGTTTTACCCTTGCTGGTAATGATAAGTGATGCATGATGAGTTATGGATCAATCCCTGGCATGTCGACATATGACCAAGCAAAATTTCCTTTTCTTTCTGTGAAGAATTTAATGAAGTTTGGTTTTTCTTGATCTATCAAGGATTCTGCTAGATGGACAGTCTTTATTGTTTCTTCATTATCAATATTGATGGACTAAGTGGGTTCAATCAATACTTTAGATCATTCCTGAAAATTCTCGAGGAGTGTGTCAAATATTCCATCCTTCAGCACCTGAGAGAGGTTTTCGCTGTTGGATACACTCTTTATTTTTACTTTTTCTAGATCTGATATTGCCATTGAATGGTTTTCACCATCAGATCTATTCCCTGTATTATTCATTTTGCAGTTGGAAAATTTGACACTCTCCTTGTTGGAAGCTTCGTTATGATGTTCAATGGTGGAATTTGTTTCGGGATTGGCGGAATAGAGGAAGTTGACAATGGAATCATCATTTGAAAAGATGGGGATATCAGATGACTCAGTTTGATCCCAATCTATGAGTTCAAGATGTACTAGGGGTAAGGGATCATTGGATTGGTAAGGTCAGATGCAGTAAGGGTCCTGATGGTAATGTCTTCAGATTGTCCAATAGCAAAGTCAATGTCTATAAGGTAACTCTCCTCTGAATTATCCATTTCATTCTGAGTCTGGTCGTCTTCGCTGGAGTCATCAATATGTTGTGATCCTATTTCAAGCGGTATGTAACCTAAACTTTGACCCTCCTCACGTATGGGTGTATACTTTTGTACTACATCAATTTCCTTATCATGAAAAGATTCTTCAGATAGCGAATCCCACTCATATTCATTTGAATTAGTTTCATGATCACAACTAGCTTGTAGTTGTAAGATTCTTTCAACAACTTGTTGTTTGGTTTCTTCTCTTGATTCTTCTTTATATCCCAATCCTATTTTTTCCTCGGCTTGCATTATGATAGGTTGTATCGGTTCTATGATGCCTTCTTTTCTTTTATCGATAGGACCTTTTCCCTCGTATCCCATCTTTTCTAGGATTGTCTTTCCTTTGTCGTATTGCTTTGTTTGCATACTTGAGGTGGATGCTTGTGATGATTCTTCGTCTTTGTATAACCAGTTTAAAACCTCTTTATCATATGACTCATCCACTAATGTTCCTGCTCTTACAAAGGTGCCATCAAATAGTGTGGTGGGTTGTGATGATTGTTGTCTTGATGTTGATGGTTGTCCATGTGATTTAGGAGAAGAGTAAAGTTGTGATAAACATAAGATTTGCTCAAATGAGTATTCCCCCATGCCTTTGTCTTTCAATTGGATCTTGGCCACTTGTTTCGATAAGGACTTAAGTTGACTTTTCTGATCTTGTGGAGTAGAACTACCAACACCTTTTTCTTTTGATTGATCCTTTTTTCTCGGACTGGTTTGACGAAAAATTTGATGTACTTTCTTTACTTGAGGGAGTGGCATGACCTATACCCTTATCCTTTGATTGGTCCTTTTTCTCAACCCACTTTGACAAGGAATTTATTTGTTTCCCATCATTTGATGAACCATGAGTTGGAGCTTCCCTGTTGTGTGGTACACAATCATCTTGGGTAGTCTTGAGGGTGTTACAATATTGGGGGTTGTTCGAGTTAGCTGCAATAGTGATTTCATGCCCATTGAAAGGGAACTTCAAACACTAGTGATATGTGGATGGCACTACTTGCATGTCATGAATCCAAGGTCTTCCCAAGAGTATGTTGTATGTTAACTCTTTGTCTAACACTTGACATACTATATCTCTGACAACTGGTCCCACTTGAATAGTTACACTATCAACCCTTGTGAAGATCTCTTCTCGTCATCATATGATTTTATTATGATTTTCCTTCTAGGATCAATATCATTTTTTGAATAGCCTAGTGCACGGACAAGTTTCAAAGTACAGATATTTAGGCCAACTCCTCCATCTATTAGAACACGTTTAATGCGGTGTTTGTGGATTAACACCTCAATGTGTAGGGCAGCATTGTGCAAATGGTTGATAGATACATCATCATGTTCAAAAAATGATAAGAAGTGTGGTGCAGTCAAATGTCCCACCATAGTCTGAAATTGGAAAACCTCTAGATTGTTTGGTACCATGGTGGCAACTAGAGCTTGTTCCAAGATTTCCTTGTGAGCGGGTGAAATCTTGAGAAGTTCTAATATGGATATTTGGGCGGGTATTTTCTACAACTGATCAACTATGTTATATTGGGTTGCAGGGATAACAATAGTTGCTTTGGATGTTGAAGGGGTAGCTCCTTTCAATGTTACCTTGGCTTGTCCTCCTGTGATCGCATTGATGGATGTGTTGTCTTGTTTCTCTCTGATTTTGATTACATTGATTTGATGTGAGGTAGTGTCGCCATCATGTTGATGATTTTCAATTGCAACGATGTTTTTTTCATGTTCAATGGTGTTGTCATTTGTTGGGTTATCATTTGCAATAAGATTTGATTTGTCATGGGTTTGATCATCAACCACTTCGATGTGCAAAATGGTGGTGTCATAGACATAGTTTATGTTTTTGCTTTTGGTATTGAAGAAGATTCCCCTTTTTCGTAGTTGGGTAGATGGTTTTTGAATGCCCCATGATCATTGTTTGTTTGGGGTCCTTCTACAAATATCATCTTGTTGTTAATTAGATCTTGTATCAAGTGCTTCAACTGCATGCAATCATTGGTTTTATGTCCTTTGTAGTGATGAAAAACACATAAATGAGCATCATTCCACCATGGAGGCTTAACTTGTGGTTCCCAATTTCTTGCCTCTGGTAATGTTATGACTTTAGCTTCGAGAAGTTCCTTCAATGCGAATTCTGATGATTGTCCTAAAGGTGTGAACCTTTTTCGATTTGAGGATGTTTGATATGATGGTGTTTTTGATCCAGTATTACCTTGATTGTTGCTTTGGTTGACATTTTGGTTGTTGGGTGGATTGATGTTCTAATTAGTCTTGGTGGTAGCTACGATCAAGTTGAATATAGGTTTTACATTTTGGTTTTCAGCTGTGCCATTGTTGTTACCCACGTTCTTGTTTCGTTGCCAAAACTTTGGTTTGTCATTGTTGTAATTGTTAGAGGAGTTTGATGTGTTGTTGTCATTGTAAATTTTTATGACTCCTCTTTTGACCAAAGCTTCTTCAATTTTAATCCCATTTTCAATCAATTTTTCAAATGTGGGTGGACATTGCAATTCCAACATGTATCTCATCTCGTCATTTAGGTTATCGATAAAGATTTCCATCTCTTTTTTAGGTATGAGATGAGAATATCTTGTGAACAAACTTCTCCATTTTTGCAAAAACACAAGGAATGATTCACCCTTTTTTTGTTTCAAGTTACAAAGGTCCTTCATAGTTATGTCATGTTGAATGTTATAAGAATATTGGGTGATGAATTTGTTGACTAATTCTTCAAAGGTTTTGATGGGTAGTGCAAGTTTTGAAAACCATTCAAGGCATTGTCCACCTAGACTTCTTGGGAATAACCTCATCAAATAAGTTTCTTCATGAGAAAATTCAAGACTCATGGTTCTAAATTCCCTCACATGATCAATTGGATCAGTTTCCCCATTGTATTTGTCATATTTCGGGAATTCGCAATATTTGGGAAAAGGGATTATATGGATATCTTGATCAAAAGGATATGGAAAAATGTCTTGGATCAAATATCGTTTTGATGGTCCCCTTTGCATGTCAAGAAGTTATTGTTGAAGGTTTTTCATTTGATGAGTTAGGGCAATCACTTGTTCTATTTCTTTTTCAGGCTGTTTGGGAGGTGCTTTCAATTGATTCACATCAAAATCCTTAGGTAACTTAACACCTTGTTTAGCTAGCATAAGGAGGTACTTTTCCCCATTCCTTTCAAAAATATTTTCTAAGCATTTGTGGAAATTAGGATCTTGTTCAACATGTTGAATGTCTTCTTTGGTTATTTCTTCCCCTTCAGTGTTGTTGAGTCCATGGAAAGGATTTTCTTCAACTTATGCCATGGTGTTTTGCATTTCACTATTTTGAGTTTTGGTGTTTTGTGTCTCAATTATTGTAGTTTTAATGGTTGGAGTTCCAAGGTTTGGCTCTTCAATGTTTTGATTTTCAAGTCCTTTTTCCTTCAGTTTTTGTTTTTGTAACCTTGTTTGAACGGGCATACAAGTGTTATAGTTTTGACTAAACTTTGATCTAAGTTTGGAAGAGTACCAAGGATTACAAATAAGTCAAACAGAATGAAAAATTCTTATGAGACTAAGTTTTATTTGACTATATAGCTTTGTTTCGTGATGAAAGGATGATAAATCCTAATGATGAAACTAGGCTTAATAATCAAAGGTGTGATAAATTTGATGATTTTGGCACTTTGAGATATTAGATCTTGGTTTGGATTAGAGAATTCCACTTGTAGAGGTCAATTTTTACAAGTTTAGACTCTATGGTACCTAAGGAATGATTCTGGACTTGGAGAAGATTCTAAATTTTGGCTCAAACTGTGAAACATGGGATAAGTTTAACTGTCAGGTTTTGCATTTAATGGATGCGCTAAAATAGAGCCCAAATGTGCTAAAAGATTTGACGTATGCACTAAAATAGAGGATGGATGTGCTAGAAAATTGCACATATGCGCTATAAGATTTCCTGAATGTGCTAAAACAGAGGGTCACTGCACCAGAATATTGAACAAATGTGCTATAAGATTGCCTGAATGCGTTAGAACAGAGGGTCAATGTGCTGAAATATTGCATAGATGCGCTATAAGATTGGGTAAATGCGCTGAAAAAATACACATATGTGCTAAAAGATTGACTATATGCACTGGAACAGAGGAAAAATGTGCCAGAGTTTTGCACAAATGCACTATAACAGTAGTTGGATGTGCTAAAAGATTACACATATGCGCTAGCAAATTCAACGAATGCACTGAAATGGAAAAATGACGTAGTTTGTTGGAAATTTGTTTGATTTTTTTAGATTTTTCAGTTAGAGACCTGGTTGTTTCAATGGATGTTTTTTCTGAATCAAGGTTTTTACTTTCAACATGTGATGTTTTTGTTTAAAATTGGTTCAAAAACACATTGATAAAGACACATCAAGCATGTACAACTTAGGCTGTGTAGGTCTATATTTGTTGAATTCCCACTTGGATTTTACTCCAGTTGCGCTTACTTATAGCAGATGATTAGATGCTTGACCCCACTGGCTCCCCTCCATGGCACTCACTTCTACGGGGCAGCCAAGCATCAATACCCATGAATCTCCCATGGAATATTTATGATCTCTACTAAAATCCGCAAGAATGTGGGAGGACTTCAGAACGACCGTTCTTGCACCAACAAATAGATTAAGGATTTTGGCCTTGCTACAACAAAGGGTTCTAGTATAGGCATTCTATTCGTGGGGGATCATCCATGCGACAAGAGACCATTGTTGCCCTTCTTGTCGAAACAATCCTTGTGATACTTGAACTTTCCTCAAGTACTCACATTTATATCCCGGTTGGAAGTCGCTTGGCTTTAGCGTGTTACTGGTTGGGTCGTTCCCTTGGGTGATTACTTTTTCCCACAAGGTAGGCCCTCTAAGGATAAAACAAAAGCGAATGGGTCTGGAGTTTTGGTCACCCAGTTAAGGGGAGAGCATATGCCTACCATTCATCAAGCATGAAAGACATGGTGTTCTTTATCCTTTCTAATTAAGCTAGATGCCTATCTTAAGCAAAAGAAAGTGTTTAAATAACTCCAACCCCTACATAAATCATCAGTAGTTTGATAAATTTGTCTTTGACCAGCTTATAAGAGTACCTGCAAGTAGAAAACACAAATTAGTTCTTAGATTTTGATTTTTTTTCAAATTTACACAGATGCAATGGAACAGTCATTCAATGGGCTAAAATATTTCTTTGATAAAACAACTACTCTATGCGCTAAAAGAACTCATGTATGCGCTAAAATAACTTATGAATGCGTTGAAAGAAGTAACATATGCGCTAAAAGAAGTGATGAATGCACTGAAAGAATCCCTGTGTGCACTAGAACAGTTGATGTATGCGCCGAAAGATCTATCATATGCGCCAGAAAAAACCCCAGATGTGCTAAAATATTGCTTGGATGCATCGAAATAGAAGTCATATGCGTCGGAAGATTTGTCAGATACATCGAAAGAAACCATAGTTGCTCTAAAATGTCACGTCCAGCCTGTTTAAATGAACTTTTCCAAAAAATTGTTAGCAATGGGGTATGGCCCCATGGTGGGCGCCATTTTGTGTGTGTGAAATGTGGGAATTGTTAGTAAATCAACACAAACCTTAATGAAACAAATTATATCAAAGATTTGAATCAAATAAACTACTCTATTTTGCAGCTAAACAAATCTTTTAAGAAGGTCTCATTGTCCTCTATTCTCAAGGATTTATTAAACCATTTGGCCCTCAGATTTCTATGTGCACTATGGTTGTTAAAATGCCAACTTGAGAAACGAGATAATATTCAACATGCAAGCCAATTAAGTTCCTACATGAAACTATATGATGAAAATGATAATGGATACTATGATGAATGGATAATGGTGTTAGATTATACAATGTAAATGATATGATATGAAACTAAGATGATTCTACATATGCTCAAATACTAACTATGAATATGCTAATCTAAAATGCAACTATGATGCAAAGGATGACATAAAATGCAACTATGAAGCAAAGTGTGATTCTAGGATGTAACTATAAGACTCCAAATGCTCCAATGCTCAAACGATATTCATGCATGACAACTCTACTCAAATGTGGATTCCAAATACAATGGAAAAGGGTTGTATTTATAGGCTTTTCCAAGCATCTTGTGAGGTGGCAATGATCGATGGTCCAGATTCAAACAAGAGGTATGAACGATGGAGATGAAGAGAATCAAGAAGGTGTCCCCTTGACCAAAGACAACATGCCAAATGGATGGAGGAATCTCTTGACCAAAGACAACATGCCAAATGGATGAAGGAATCAAGTGTGTGAGAGAAAGACCATGTGTTTGAAAGTTTGTTGAAGAAGTGTGTGAGGAATAAGCCATGTGTTTGAAGATAATTCTAATTAAAAATTAGAATTATTTAATTTCATGTGACCTTGGTGAGGTGGCATGAAAAGTTATAGACATGTGCTTGAATTCCTAATCCGGGATTAATGAAACTTAATTAAATAAAACAAGCTTATGGAAATTTGTTTATTTAATTAAATTAAAAGAATATGATTTTAGTTTTGAAGAATTAGAAAATATGAACAATATAAATAAATTAAGAATTTATTTATACGTAGTCAAATATTAATTAAATAACTAGTATTTAATTAATTAAATGTCATGATCGATTTTAGGTGTATACAACTACTAATCAGTCACCAAAGTCCGTATTAGAAAGCTTCACTTATATTTTTAATCGTAGCAAGGGAAACTGTAATTTTGCAAATATAATTTTGTTGCAAGAATTTGGTAGAGCATAGTTTCCATGGATCTTGGAACATTGTTGCTAGTTACATGTTGGGATAGTGGAATTGCCTTGGACATTGCAAAATTACTGCTCCTTAGGAATTGAGAAAACACAATTTTCTTGTATATTGCACTTTGTAGTTTCACTTGCCGCAACACATAGATATAGCATAATATCCTTTTGTTCTTGGATGTTGCACATTGTCCTTTGGTTTCTTAGACCAAATGGATAAATCATAATACACTTTTACCAGGCAAAGTTTCAACTATTTATAGATTCATAAAGCATAATTTGCTTAGAAATTCCAAGGTTACAACTGCATTAATACATATATATGTACATATGTATATATGCCTATATATATATATTCATATGTTTGTATATACACATATATGTATCTAAGCTCAAACCATGCATGGATTTCAAAGCTATAACAAGATTAATACCAAAATTGATCAATTTCTTTACTTTTTCTCAATTTATTTGCTTTTCCTTGATTCATTTGCTATTGCTCAAATTATTTGCTTTATTTTTTGAAGGGTCTGGACAACATAGGATTTCCAATTGCATGATATCGTCAAACATTTTGCATTGTTGTTGATCAATGTGAGTAATAGATTATCATCCTTGTTTCTCTTTTGCCTATTTTTAAATATCCACTACCCTGCTCAATAGTCTTAGAACAAGTTTCATTTTAGTCACATGAATTGATATTAAGAATTTTTTCTTTCCTTGTAGGCTTTTTAGTGCATAGTATTGAACCAAAAGCTATAGTTACAAATTATACATTGTCGATGATCACGGTGAGTAATTGCCTGTTCAATTCTTCTTTCTATGTATTCAACATTTCAAGCTTGGCACATTGTTTTATAGTAATTACTGTACTAGATAGCGTCAATACAATTTGTATTTTTTGTCCTTTGACACAAAATCTGGAAATATGCTTACAAATAATCATCTTAAAAGACAAAAACTATCACAACAGTCAATTGTAGTAGAAACCTACAAACCGAGTGTGAATGCACCTTTCACTTCAATTGATGAAGCTCTCCACTATGCACATTGCTTTTGAATTGACTCATTCAATTGCAAAGTTGGAGATTGCTTATTTTACATAGTGCATATTTTGCTTCATTACCATTATACATCGAAAAAACTATGTAATGGTCTTGTGGATCATTTCTTAGATTGTCTTCACAACCGTTGTACTATAGCTTTAGGCTCCTATGAAATTGATTTGTACCCAACAATGCTAATAGAATTTCATAATATACATGACAAAAACACGTATCTACGAAGAATGAGGCTTTCAGCCACAGAGATCAACGATAGAGGTGAAACTAGGCTTTGGGGTGACATATTCTATCTAAAATGGCTAGCATACTGGCTAAACATACCAATATGCATTTGGTCTTTAACATACAAAAGAATGCACTTACAGTTCAACAAGGATGCATGTAATCTTGCAATATCAATTCTTTTCCATGATACAATTTCTACAACTGGCCACTATGAGCCTATGTTTTCACGGCTAAATACATATAATTGCATCCAGAACATCCAACCACATTTGCAAATCACATATTGCAACTTGGACAACATATTGCAACTTGGACAACACTTGGAACACAATGTCAAATGTGTTTGATACACTTGGACTTTGTAAAGTGGATACATTTGCTACTACATGTGGTGAAAGCATGTTTGCTGCTATAGCTTTTTTGCCTGCTGAACAATTTGATCCAGTTGCTTTGTGATTATTTATGGCAAAGTCATTGGCCAATGCATTAATAGCTGAAAACAAATATGCATTGGCTTGTTTTGGCACTTTCGATCAATCTAGCATAGGAAGCAACAATCATCTATTGCAAATACAATCATTGGTTTCTAGGATTGGAATGCCATATGTGCAAAGTGGCCTTGAAGGGTCTGAACTTTGTGCACTATGGTTGTCCCACATGTTTGTTGCAACAATACACATATGTCAAGCATCTCCATATCCCAGGGAAAAAACACTCTAATTGCATGAATCCCAAGAAAAATCTGAACTTAATTTTCTTTGCAAGTAGCTCGTGACATTGTCATTATGAACCACTTCAACAAAAAGAACAATTGACTCACAACATCCATGTCAAGGATCCAGTTTGTATTCAACATATGATAAGCACTTTCAAATAAGAAACAACAAACAATGTAATTAGTTCTCATAAAAAACAAACAACTACAACAATACATACACCATCTGAAACAAAATTAAAATCACACGAGACATTATGCTCCCTAAAAGCAAAAATCCGCAATGCACGAGTGTCTCATGCAAATGTATCATAGACTACAAAATACAGTTTTGTTCTATCCACTACCAATTTCACAAGAATAATTTAGTCGTACAAGGATACCCCAAAGCTAATGTGTCAACAATCAATACATTCTTTAAAAAAACAAATGTGCAGTGTACAAACACATTACGATTTGCATATGCAAAGTAAAATTTAATTCTATGATCCTAGCCAAGATCCAAAACAACAACAATCGCTATGTTCTTTGAAAAACAAATGCAGTGTGCACAAAAGGCTTATGCTTCACGTTTGCCAAAATTGAAACATAGTCCATATGCATATTCTATGGTCCAGAAGACAAACACTACTTGTCAACCAACAAAAGCAATACACATATGCACAAAAAACAATACAATCCAAAAATCTATTAACTCATACTTGCAAATGATAAATGACACACCCACTCAACCATGCTCTCTTTGCGACATGCTTCATTTCCATCACAACATTCATAAAGTTGATGCTACACTTGTAAAAGCTTTGCCCTTGCTTTCTATTCAAATGGATGAAAAAAATATAGCAATAGGACAACCCATTTGTAAACAATGTATAAAAGCCACATCAGATGGTAAGATCCCATATTTTGCCACACCCTCAAGAATAAGATGAAATGCACAAATAGATGTTGTTCACTCTTCGACTACTCTAGAGGAAAGACTTATGTCTTTGTTCATAGATTTTGCACAGATCAAGCAATTGGGATATAAATAAGCACAATATGGTTTGCTTGGGACAATCATCAATGTTCCTCTAGATTTTGATAAAGTGCAACAAGCATTGCCTAGGCAACCAGATGAAACCACGATAGTAGCAGATAGATTGAAGTGAAAGCTAGAATACAATAATGCATATGCACAAGGTAATATTAGACCTGCTATAGTCATGAATGCTTTAATTTCCCTATCCAAAACACCATTGTACATAAAAGAGAACATCTTTATAAATAGAGAGTGGCATGACTTGTTGACAAAGAGGAAAAAATAAAAGCAAACAAATTTTGAAACAAAAGTAAGTATGCAAGATGACACATCTAAAGATGATGAAGAACCAATAACTGAATCAGTTATACATTGGTTTAATGAAACACAGTCAATCAAAGACCTTGACACAACAATCATTGATAGAAGGGTTTAAACCTCTTGGTATTTTCTAGGACATGTATGCATAAGAGATGAACTTTCCAACTTTGTTTTATGGTTTGGCTCGACCAACTAACATTACTAAAAATTTGACGTACCAAAAAATAGCAAAATGGGAGCTTATGCATAAAGACAATGACTTTGCAAAACACATAACAAATTTATTTTTTAAAGTTATTAAAATTATTATTCACCAAGTATCCTCAATGGCATGGATTTTCATACGGAAAACTGAATTGAAAGGTGAAAAATTGCTTACAAAAGATGTGTGCAATCTAGCAAAGCTCAAAAAAATATTAAGATCTCCATTGGGCTATAGAACATTAAAAAGCATTCAGACCTCGCTAGATTATCTAGAAAACGCTAAAAAAACATATTTGCAATGATAAGACAATTGTGATCTCCAACTTTTTTTGTAACATTAACAAGTGTTGAGCATTTATGGTAGCCATTGTGCAAAGCTTTGCACCAAATATCTATTTCACAACAATCCAAGTCTAATGAAACTATAGAAGATAAGGACTTGGATTTTGAAATCAGAAAGAATCTAGTACTTTGTAGTCGTTATTTCAACCATAGGGTCAATGCATTCCAGAAAATGATGTTAAAAAACTATGAGCTGTTTGGCCAAGTCACTGACTCTTCTTTTGTTACAAGATTCCAAAATCGAGGCAATGAGCATGTTCATTTTTTGCTATGGATAAAAGATGCACCTATATATGGCAATTGTTCAAATAGTGAAATAGAAAGCTTTGTGGAAAAGTATATTTCATGTGACTCATTACTACTTGATAACAAACCTTGCCAAAATGCAAACACATCATCATACAAAGAGTTGCAAGAAATACAAAAACTCAAGTTGCAGATTTAGTTTCCCCTTGCCTCCAATGAGCAAAACAACAATTTTAGAATCACTTCTAGTGCCTGATACTACAATCAAGGAGAGAGCAATTTTTTTTTTAAGAAATTGGAAAACAAACATTACACAAAGGAACATTCATTTCAAAGTTTCTTGCAGGAATTGGAAATGGATGAAAATAACTACATTACAATGCTTCGATCAATGTTGTCACACAAAATTATCATGTTGAAAAGAGACCCTTCTGACATTTGGATAAATTCCTTTGCAAAGAAAGTGCCCAAACTATGGTATGCAAATACAGATACACATTTTATTTTAGAAGCATATATTATTACATCTTACTGTAGCTCATATATGACGAAACAAGATAGAACATTGTCTCTTGCATTTTGGAAATTGTTGCAATAATGCACTACTACTTATGATGGAAAGGTGCAATTTATATGCAAGCTTGGCAATGCATTGCTTAACTGTCAACAAATGTTCAGTCATCAAGTTGTTCATATCATTCTCTCATTGTCATTACATAAATGCTCAAAGAAAATTGTTTTCATCAATACTGCACCATTAGAAAGCAAATTTTACATGTTAAAAAGCCCTAAGCTATTGGAAAAAGAGCAAGACAATTATGAAAAATCATGTGCGCATCTATAATAGAAAAATACACACAATGGCCAAAAGCTCTTGACAACTTGTCATTGGTTGAATATATCACTTTTTACTCCATCGACTCCAAAAAGCTGCAAAAAAAAAGCAACTCCACAGATCATACGCTATGTAAGATACAATCCACACATTGACCTTGAGAATTATTGTAGAGAAAAACTTATATTATATGTGCCTTTCAAATCTAGTGAGTAGACCTTGTTAACTGGATATGAAACATGGAGTGCATCATTCAACACAAACAAACCACAAATTGCAAATATCGAAAATATGTTCATTGCACAAATTGTTTCTAAATGGGATGACATTGATGAAGCCTCTACAAAAGTCAAAAATGATAACTTCCCAACAATAGACATTGCAGATGAAATTGATAGAGGCAAACAGGAGAATGGCATGGAAAAGTATGACATCATAAGTGAATTGAACCATATGAAAAATATAAAGCTCAAGGATTCTATCTGCAAAAAACCATTTTCAAAGATTGCACATCCATTTCTACTAAGTAACGAAGAATACTACAAACTACGAAGACAATTGAACAAAGAACACCAATCAATAATAAAGTACATACTAATGACAAAAAGACTTGCTCCGAAAAAAACATTATACTTGTTCTTGACAAGTGGAGCTGGCATAGGAAAAACCTTCACAACGAAAACAATTTTCGAAGCAAGGATCTGATTCTATGATAAACAACTAGACAATGATCCACTCAAGCCTAAAGCATTATTGTTGCTTCAACAGGAAAAGTTGCATTCAATGTAGGTGGCATTACGACACATTCAATCTTCCAATTGCCATGCAATTCTTCAAAAATGCTACCTCTGGATTCAAACATAGCTAATGCCTTAAGCAAAAAATAGAGCAATTGCAAATTCTTCTTTATATTGATGAAGTGTCATTGATTGGTTCAAAAATTATTTACAACATTGACAGAAGACTTCATCAAATCAAACACACACCTAAAACACCTTTTCGAAACATAGATATCATATTTTGTGGTGACTTTTACCAAGCACAACCTGTATGTGATACTTGGATATTCGAAGAACCAATAATAGATAAGGAGGAAATGTCATATACCTTTTGGATTTACAATGTCAAGTGCTTCAAATTGGGTAGTGTAATTAGACAAACAAATCAACACTTCATTTCCATACTTAATCGTGCTAGGATTGGTCAACAAACCAATCAAGACATTGGCTACCTAAATGCAATGTGCTATAAGACACCTCTAAATGTTCCACGATTCCCATACTTGTTTCACAAAAATACAATAGTCGACATGCACAACAAAAAATGCTAGACTACTTATCAACAAAGCTTTATGTTTTAGAGGCGATTGATAAACAAGACACAATGATTGATAGTATTCAATTTCAACCTCAGAAATCATTATTGCCTAGCACAATTCTACTCAAGCAAGACATTTTGGTGGAATTGATTGTTGGCAACATTGATACAAAAGATGGACTGGTCAATGGTGCAAATGACATCTTCAAATTGCATACAATTGAGCAAGAAGATATTGTTTGGATAGAATTCAATGATTTCACTGTTGGCAAATTGCATCGATAAAAAATGCAAAATCTATACACAAATTGTATTATGCCTTCTTGGACACCTATAACAAGAATCATTAGAAAATTTAAGATAAGGTACAAAAATACTCACTCAAGAACAATTTCCTTTGCAACTTGCATGCGCACGAACTATTCATAGAGCCCAAGGTATCACAATGGATGTAGTTGCTTTTGACCCATGTAAGGTCTATCAACATGGTCTTGTGTACATTTCCTTATCACGTGTAAGAAACATCGAGTCACTATATCTCATGCATAAACTGCAAGAACAAAACTTCAAAGTCTCAGAAATAGTATATGGTGAAATGCAACACCTTATGGCCTTGGTGCAATGGAAAGTACAACATAGCCTTTTGTATGTCTCTCCAAGTCATTTTACCATGTGTTCTTTGAATACACGTAGCTTTGCATTGCATGCACAAGAAATAGCCAATGACCATGATATGCTCCAAGCAACTGTCCTTTGCTTCCAAGAAACCAAACACAATGTGATCGACCACATTGGCTTCCTTGAAAAAACATGCAATTGCTATATTATAGTAGGTATTCACGGCCTATTAACATGTTGCAGGAAAACAGTTCCAGTGCAAAAATTTCATAGTTTTTCAAAAAAATATCTAGAATCAATAACCATTGACCTATTGCATGTCAACACTACTCTACACATCATAAATTTGTACTTGACACCAAACACACCCATTCGTGATCTTCTTAATTTAATACAAACCGATGTTACCTCATTGCCACCTAATTCAAAATTGATTATTGTTGGAGACTTTAACATTGACATGTTACAATCCACAAGAACAAAAACACTTCTTAAATTTATGCAACAACACAAAATGACGCTGATTGTTGACAAGCCAACAACACATGCAGGCAGTTTGTTGGATCACTTTTGGATATATAACATCGAAATTGCTACTGCCAAGTTCACAAAACTAGATACATATTGGTCATACCACTTTGCAATATCCCTTTAGTTCTAGTCCTAGGGAATATAATTCTAATCTCTTGGCACATGTTGCCATGTATTCAAACCAACTTAAATGCTATTACACAGTCATTTGAACAAAATAGTATATAGTTTACCAAGTGCAACTATTTACTATCAACATTCTCTCTGTAGTGTGCTATTATTATTGCTCCTCACCGCTACAAGAAAACAACGTGCAATTTTTGTAAGTATGAAAGAATTATTGGATTAATCATTCTTCATGTTGGTCATACCTCTAATCAAAATACTTATCCTTCCACTGTTCTACCTACGCAGATCTCAACTTTGCTATTGTTCTTGATGACGATTGCCAGTCATGCTCTTGTAAACTTCTCACATGATTATGCTATTGTAAATGACTATATATCCATTATGAAACATGTATGTTATCATCCATAATATTGCTAAACCTTTGCACATTATATGTTTCTTCATTACAAACAAATTAGAAAGTCAAGATTGTTATGGACTACAGAACTATCTTGAAACAAATCTACATAATATTTAATATATGTATATGAACTTTTTAAATTGATTCTATAGCTTCTATTGAGTGCTATCTAATTTTTCATTTATATTCTCCACTGTAGTTGCTATAAACTTCATATCTCGCTGCTTGTGTTTTCTACCGATGCAGATGTCAGCTTTGGATATTGTTTAGAGAGAACACTACCAATCGTACTCTTGGAGATATCTCACATGATTATGTTGTTGCAAATGAGCAGACAACTATTTTGAAACAGGTATTTTATTATGCAAAATATTACAACTTTGCACATCATACATTTCTTCATTACAAACAAATCACAATTCACAAAACTAGCTTGAAGTAGATCCATATAATATTTATTCTATGGATATGAACTTTTTAAATTGATGGCTGCAGGGTGCACATGCCTTACCAGTTCATAGAACATAAATCTTAACATTTTCCAACCCGCGGCATAATATTCAGACCATCTACAAACAGGTAAATGCTTAACAGTTGACACTAGAAAACTTGAAAACCATATTAGATCTCGTTAATGCTTTCTTTTCAATTTG
Source organism: Sequoia sempervirens (assembly GCA_007258455.2). Lineage (NCBI taxonomy): Eukaryota > Viridiplantae > Streptophyta > Pinopsida > Cupressales > Cupressaceae > Sequoia > Sequoia sempervirens. The sequence goes on along the minus strand of VDFB02000002.1, from coordinate 163,358,360 downwards.
TTTTAATCCATTCTTGACACAAATATCTCATTGCATATATTTCTAGAAACACTTGCAAAACACCAACCACAGTTCCTACACAACACAAAAGGGATCAGCTAGATGACAAACAAGAAGAAAATAGACAAGTATTGTATTCCATTTGTGTCATATATAGCTTGACTTTGTGTATGCTTAAGTGTCCATTTAGTTTCTGTCATTGCTCAAATTGCAATGTACAGATTGAAGGCATAAACTGTACAACCATCAAGCATACTCGACATATGCACAAAACAATCGGCTTCAACATTTGAAGGTGATATTGTAGCCATTTATGGCCTTGCTATTACCAAAAATCCTAGATCACCACCAAAAGCAGCAATTGTGCATGTTGATTTGGTTGATAGCCACGGCCAAATCATAATCACTGTAAACATTAACAACAAACTAATTTGTACATTTCTGCTACAGTTATTGCCTCATACAAGTGTGCATTTCATAAATTTTGTCATTATAAAAAAAAACACAATATGAAAGAGGAGATGTTGATTATTCCCTTGTATTAACCCCTCAAACCACCATTCAATCCATTGATAAAGTCTGTAAGAACATAGATTGATTCCTGACACAACCATCTCGCAGCTCATCCAATCAAACAATAACTACTCTATTGGAACAATTGGCGTTGTTACTAGTCACCATCAAGCGCCGATGCAATATGAGCTGCAAGTTAAAGATGGAGAGTCCCAGGATGATTTGGCTACTGTAATATGTTTTACCTATTAATGCATTCCTTGGGAATTGTGCTAACAATGTTTATTTTTCGCCATGCTAATGTTTTTGAGATTATTTTATTGAAAGGAAATTTTGGCCTTTTCTTTGTAATTTTGTCATTGGTTGTTGTCATTTTCCTTGTGGTTTTGTGTTTTTTTAATTAATTTAATTATTCTAATTAATTTAGCAAATTCCTAATGTTTTGTTGCTATTGGAAATATTTCATGACTTTGTAATGTTCTTTGATATAGTTGTGTCTTCGCGCCCAATGTTTTTGTTGATGTGTGGCATTTTAATGAGGACATTGTGCATTTACTGTTAGCACATTTTAATTTATTGTGAATAGATTGAAGTGCAAGTGTCATTAATGGCTTATGGTGTGAAGTTTTAAGTTTGTCGAGCAAAGGATTATTTTCTTTGTTTATTCATTTTCTCATATTGTTTGATGAGGGTGAAATTTGTGTCTTTTGAGAGGGTTTACATCTATCGTGTTGGAAGCGAAAAAGGAGGTATTTGTAAGTTCCTATATCTTTTACACTATCATTTTTGTGTTGTATAGTCATTTGCTCAGATTGTTTGATGAGGATGAAATCAGTGTCTATTGAGAGGGTTTATGTCTAGCATATTGGAAGAGAAAAGCGGGGCATTTGTAAGTTCCTATATCTTTTACAATGTCGTTTTATAGTTTTTTACATCTTTGCATTTGATGGGTTAATGTCTATTGTTTGTTGTTCTCTAGATTTTATGGGTTAATGTCTACTCTTCCTATGTTTGAGTGTTTTTATGGATTAGTCTCTGTTGTTGAGTTAAAGACTTAACACCATAATTCATTAATGTCAATTTCTCTGCTAGCCACGATTAAGAATGGAACTAATATTTTTTCTACATGCATGCATGCCAACTGCACTTGAATCTATTAAATGAAAATGAAAATTAGGTCTAAATAAGTGGAAAATGTCTCGGTATAACTAAAGTGTAGGCATTGTTAATGGCTTATGGTGTGAAGTTTTAAGCGTGTCGAGCAAAAGATTATTTGCATTCTTTATTCACTCGCTATGATTGTTTGATGAGGGTGACATCTGTATCTGTTGAGAGGGTTTATGTCTACTATTTTGGAAGCAAAAAATGAGGTGTTTGTAAGTTCCTATATCTTTTATAGTGTTGTTTTATAGTTTTTTACATCTCTGCTTTTTATGCGTTAATGTCTAGTGTTTGTTCTTCTCTACATTTTATGGGTTAATGTCTATTCTTCCCTATCTTTCAATGCTTTTATGGGTTAGTCTCTCTTGTCGAGTTAAAGACTTAACACCATAATTCATTAATGTCAACTTCTCTGCTGGCCACGATTAAGAATGGAACAAATATTTTCTCTGCACGCATGCATGCCAATTGCACTACAATCTATTAAATGAAAATGAAAATTAGGTCTAAATAAGTGCAAAATGTCTCGTATAAAATCATTTCATCAATTGGTAATGTTTTGTTTGTATTGGAAATATTAGACTGAAGTGCAGGTATCATTAATGTCTTATGGTGTGAATTTTTAAGTCTGTCGAGCAAAGGATTATTTGCGTTGTTTATTCATTTGCTCAGATTGTTTGATGAGAGTGAAATATGTGTCTCTTAAGAGGGTTTATATTTATTGTATTAGAAGCGACAAGGGAGGAGTTTATAAGTTCATATATCTTTTACACTATCATTTTGCGTTCTAATCTGTGTTTGTTGAGAGGGTTTATGTCTATTGTATTGAAAGAAAAAAATGAGGCGTTTGTAAGCTCCTATATCTTTTACAGTTTCGTTTTATAATTTTTTACATCTGTGCATTTTGTGGGTTAATTTTTATTGTTTGTTGTTTTTTTGCATTTTATGGGTTAGTGTCTATTGTTCGATATCTTTGAATGCTTTTATGTGTTAGTCTATGTTGTTGAGTTAAATACTTAACACCATAATTCATTAATATCGGGTTCTCTGCTAGCCATGATTAAGAATGGAACTAATCTTTTCTATGCACGCATGCATGCTAGCTGCACTTCAATCTATTAAATGGAAATGAAAATTACGTCTAAATAGGTGCAAAATATCTTGGTATAAAATCATTTCATCAATTGGCAATGTTTTGTTCGTATTGGAAATATTTCATGGGTTTGTAAAGTTCTTTGATATAGTTGTGTCTTTCCACCGAGTGTTTCTGTCGATGCATGGTGTTTTAATGAGGAAATTTAGCATTTGCTACTCCCTAATTTTCATTGATTAATGGATTGTGGTGTCAAGTTTAAGGCTGTCGACATACACAAATTTGACCCTCATCAAACAATCTATCAAAAAAGGATGCGTTTGAAAGTTCCTATATCTTTTACACTGTCATTTCATACTTTTTTTATGTCCCTCTAATGGGTTAATCTCTGTCATTCCTTATCATTGAGTGCTCTTATGGGTTCATGTTTGTTGTTCAGTTAAAGACTTAACATCGTAATTCATAAATGTCAAGTTCTTTGTTGGCCATCATTAACAATGCAATATGTTAAATGAAATTTAGGTCTAGATAAGTGCAAAATCTATCGATGTAAAATCTATAGCTGTTGGGAGGGTTTATAACTATCCTGTTGGTATGCATGTTGTAACAAATACGTTTGCATCGTTTAAAAGCTATTGTGCAGTTAGACCTTGCCTTTCAAGGTAGGAGACTAATGTTTTCACTGCACTCATGCCTACTAATGCATTCCTTGAGAATCATGTTGGCAATCTTTATTTTTTGCCATGCTAATATTTTCGGGATTATTTTATTAAAAGACATTTTTGACCTTTTCTTTGCAATTTTGTCATTGGTTGTTGCCATTTTCGTCATGGTTTTGTGTTTTTTTATAATTAATTTAATTATTCTAATTAATTTAACCAATTCCTAATGTTTTGTTGCTATTGGAAATATTTCCTGACTTTGTAATGTTTTTTGATATAGTCATGTCTTCACACCTAGTGTTTTTGTTGACGCATGGCATTTTAATAAGGACATTGTGCATTTAATATTAGTACATTTTCATTTATTGTGAATAGACTGAAGTACATGCGTTATTAATGGCTTATGGTGTGAAGTTTTAAGTCTGTCGAGCAATTTCTTCATTTGCTTAAATTGTTTGATGAGGGTGGAATCTGTGTGTATTAAGAGCGTTTATATCTATGGTATTGTAAGTGAAAAAGGAGGCATTTGTAAGTTCCTATATCTTTTACATTTTTACAATGGTTTAATCTCTGTTGTTCCTTATTGATGAGTGTTTTTATGGGTTAATCTCTGTTTTTGCAATTTTCTCGTTGGCTTTTGATATTTCAGTTGTGGTTTTGTATTTTTTCAATCCAAATTAATTGTGTGTTCATGAGATACTGATAGACATTGAAAGATGTCTATTTGTTCAAGATATGTCTGATGTACTGTGGATGTTTTGATGCATGTATATCATGCATGTCTTGAACAGATAAGACTTCTATTGAAGATGTATATTTGGAACTGTTAAAATGAAGTTTGTGCTAATTTTTTGTAATTTTCCCATTCGCAAATGATATTTTGTTCCTGGTTTTGAATTTTCCAAATTGCAAATGATATGTTATTGTAGCATCTTCATTATTAATATGCAATTTGACCTATATTCTTGCAATTTCCTAATTGGTTTTTGATAATTTGGTCTTGGTTTTCTATTTTTTCAATCCAAATTAATTGTGTGTGCATGAAACAATGATAGAAATTGAAAGATGTCTATATGTTCAAGATATATCTGATGTATCGTGGATGTTTTGATGCACGTACATCATGGATATCTTAAACAGATAAGACTTCTATTGAAGATGTGTATTTGGAACTATTAAAATGAATAATGTGCTTTTTTTTTGCAATTTTGTCATTGGCAGTTGATATTTTGTTACTGGTTTTGTATTTACCCAATTGCAATTTATTCTTTGGAGCAATGAAGGAAAAAAAAATCAATTCATAATGATTTGAGTTCACTTGGCTTGTGTGTATGAGCACATTTTTCTTCTATTTTGATCTAATTTTCATTTATTGTAAATAGAGTCAAGTGCAGTTGCCATTAATGGATTATGGTGTCAAGTTTCATGGCTGTCAAGCAAAAGGTTCTTGTGTGTATGACCACATTTTGGATTTATTTAGATATGATTTTCATTTATTGTGAATAGATTCAATTGCAGTCACCATTAATGGATAATGGTTTTCAATTTTTTTTGCTTGGTATTAATATATTTTTTTATTAAATCATAAAAGAAAAATACATCATCTTCTTGTTTTTCATGTATCCTCCTACCACCCCAAAAAAAACCTACAAATAACTCCATTGTCTCAAAATTTTAACAAAAAACCTACCATACCTTAATCTAAAAACTTGAACTTCTACTTCAAATTCGAAAAAGTCCTCGAAATTACTTACAAAACAAATAAAATTTATACCTACCCTGACCACCTTGCATTCAACGCAACCCCATTACATCCCTCATAGGGCTAAACCCCCAAATTTAACAAACATGGACAACTGAGATTCAAAATTTTGATTCACAGAAGAAACAAAAAACTTTAAAGCTCATGCCGAGCTACTCGGGTCCGCGCCGCTCCCTGACGCTCTCATCACCTTCCTCTTATGAGGATGCAACTCTTTTCCTTCCAATCTATCAACTTCTACTTGTGCCTAGGAAATCACCACTTCCACCTCCATCAGTTCCACAAACAACTTCAAGGCCTCCCACCCACGTCTGGCTTCCTCTCTCCATCGGGCTTTAAGTCTCCCTTCCGACCATCTCACAAAAGGAATGCATCCTTCAACCTCATTACCTTCTACAGTCTCAATGCCTTCATGCACATCCAACCCTTCACCCGAAACGACCCACTCTAAAATCGAGTCCATTCCCTCCTAGAAATCTCTGTGCACAATCGCTTCCATCACCTTCTTTATTGTTTTCACCATCTCCCCCAAATCCAACCCCCATGCCATGATCAAAGAATAAACATCCATGTTAGTGCAAAACCTGTG
>VDFB02000002.1:163307580-163347580 GCA_007258455.2 Sequoia sempervirens | reverse complement strand
TTCTCAAATTATTTGATGAGAGTGAAATGTGTGCCTCTTGATAAGGTTGGAAGCGAAAAACAAGGCGTTTGTAAGTTCGTATATTTGAAGAACAGGGTAATGGGTCCTGTTTTGTTGCAAATTACTTTTGGAAAAAGGAAGGGAAAAATTTAATCAATTCCTAACATTTTGTTGCTATTGCAAATATTTCATGCCTTTGTAATGTTCTTTGATATAGCCGTGTCTTCACACCAAATGTTTTTGTCCACGTGTGGCATTTTAACAAGGACATTTTGCATATATAGTCCCTAATTTTCATCTATTGTGAATAGATTGAAGTGCAGGTATCATTTATGGCTTATGGTGTGAAGTTTTGAGTCTATTGAGCAAAGGATTATTTACGTTGTTTATTCATTTGCTTAGATTGTTTGATGAGGGTGCTGGGATAGTTTATATCTATCGTATTCAAAGCAAAAAAGGAGGCATTCGTAAGTTCTTATATCTTTTACACTCTCATTTTTGTGTTGTTTATTCACTTGCTCAGATTGTTTGATGAAGGTGAAATATGTGTCTGTTTACAGGGTTTATGTCTATCGTGCTGGAAGCAAAAAACAAGGCGGTTGTAAGTTCCTATATCTTTTACAATGTTGTTTTATAGTTTTTTACATCTCTACATTTTATGGGTCAATTTTCTATGAGAAATATTTCATCAATACGCAATATTTTTTGGTAATCATCTTCAGATTTTAAAAAGCTTATAAGTATTTTGTCATTGGATGTTGCTATTTTCTTCGTGGTTTTGTATTTTTATAATATATTATTTTCGACGCAAGAAAGGGAAAAATTTAATCAACTCCTAATGTTTTGTTGCCATTGGAAATATTTCATGGCTTTGCAATGTTCTTTGATATAGTCATTCCTTTGCATCTAGTGTTTTTGTCCATACATGGCATTTTAACGAGGGCATCGTGCATATATAGACCCTAATTTTTCATTTATTCCAAATAGATTGAAGTGCAAGTGTCATTAATGGTTTATGGCGTGAAGTTTTGAATTTGTTGAGCAAACAATTATTTGCGTTGTTTATTCATTTGCTTAGATTGTTTGATGGGGGTGAAATCTGTGTCTATTCAGAGAGTTTATATCTATTGTATTGGAAGCAAAAAAGGAGGCTTGTGTAAGTTCCTATATCTTTTACATTGTCATTTTTGCATTGCTTATTCACTTGCACAGATTGTTTGATGAGGGTGAAATATTTTACAGGGTTTACGCCTATCGTGTTGAAAGCAAAAAATGAGGCGATTGTAAGTTCATATATCTTTTACACTACCATTTTTGCATTGTTTATTCACTTGCTCAAATTGTGTCATGGGCGTGAAATTTGTGTCTGCTGATAAGGTTTATGTCTATCATGTTTGAAGCAAAGAACGAGGCGGTTGTAAGTTCCTATATCTTTTACAGTGTCGTTTTATAGTTTTTTGTATCTTCGCATTTTATGGGTCAATTTGCTATGAGAAACATTTCATCAATGCACAATGTTTTTTTTGTAAACATCTTCATATTTTTTAAAAAAAATTTAATCGATTCCTAATGTTTTGTTGCAATTGGAAATATTTCATGGCTTTCTAATCTTCTTTTATGTAGTCGTGTCTTTGCACCCAGTGTTTCTATCCACGCGTGGCATTTTAACGAGGACATTGTGCATATATAGTCCCTAATTTTCATTTATTGTGAATAGACTGAAGTGCAGGTGTCATTAATGGCTTATGGTGTAAAGTTTTGAGTCTGTTGAGCAAAGGATTATTTGCATTATTTATTCATTTTCTCAGATTGTTTGATGAGGGTGAAATTTGTGTCTATTGAAAAAGTTTATATCCATTGTATTCGAATAAAAAAAGAGGCATTTGTAAGTTCATATATCTTTTACATTGCAATTTTTGCATTGTTTATTCACTTGCTTGGATTGTTTGATGAGGCTGAAATTTGTATTATGTTGACAAGGTTTATGTCTATCATCTTAGAAGAAAAGTTACAAAGTAAAATACCAATTTCCTTCAAATTCAGAATGGGGGGAATTGGAATTTATAGAAGTTGATCTGGTTTACCTGACTTCTCAGATAGGTTTTGAACTAGCATGAGGTATCCATATGCATGGAAGTTCCGATAGGTACATTTTGTATCTTCACAGCTCCCATTTCCCCAACATGGCTGGCTTGGCAAGTCCTACGGATTCTCAAAGTCATTTGTTGCATAATATGGTCTTTTGAGAGGATTTATATCTATTGTATGGGTAATATGGTCTATTGAGAAGGTCAATGGATTGTTTGATGAGGGTGAAATATGTGTCTATTGAGAGGGTTTATATCTATCATATTGCAAGCAAAAAGGAGGCGTTTGTAAGTTCCTATATCTTTTACACTGTCATTTTTTGTGTTGTTTATTTATTTTCTTAGATTTTTTGATGGGGGTGAAATATGTTTCTATTGACAGGGTTTGTGTCTATCATCTTGAAAGTGAAAAAAAAGGCATTTGTAAGTTACTATATCTTTTACAGTGCTATTTTATAGTTTTTTACATCTTTGCATCCGTAATCGGCCCTATTTTGTTGCAAATTATTTTCGACACTAGAAAAGGACAAATTTAATCAATTCCTAATGTTTTGTTGCTTTTGGAAATATTTCATGGCTTTCTAATGTTCTTTGATGTAGTCATGTCTTCTCACCTAGTGTTTTTGTCCACACATGGTGTTTTAACGAGGACATTGTGCATATATAGTCCCTAATTTTTATTTGCATTATTTATTCATTTGCTTAGATTCTTTGATGAGGGTGAAATCTGTGTCTATTGAGAGAGTTTATACCTATTGTATTGGAAGCAAAAAATGAGGCATTTGTAAGTTCCTATATCTTTTACACTGTCATTTTTGTGTTGTTTATTCACTTGCTCGAATTGTTTGATGAGAGTGAAATCTGTGTTTGTTGACAGGGTTTATGTCTATCATCTTGGAAGCGAAAAATGAGGCAGTTGTAAGTTCCTATATCTTTTACAGTGTCATTTTATAGTTTCTTACACCATTGCATTTTATGGGTTAATTTCTATTGTTTTTTATTCTCTGCATTTATTAGTCCCTAATTTTCATTTATTGTGAATAGACTGGATTGCAGGCATCATTAATGGCTTATGGTGTGAAGTTTTAAGTCTGTGGAGCAAAGGATTCTTTGCGTTCTTTATTCATTTGCTCAGACTGTTTGATGAGGGTGAAATCTGTGTGTTGAGAGGGTTTATATCTATCACATTAGAAGCGAAAAAGGAGGCATTTGTAAGTTCCTATATCTTTTACACTGTCATTTTTACGTTGTTTATTCATTTGCTTAGATTGTTTGATGAGGGTGGAATGTATGTTTGTTGACAAGGTTTATGTCTATCATATTTGAAGCGAAAAATGAGGCGTTTGTAAGTTCCTTTATCTTTTACAGTTTCATTGTATAGTTTTTAACATCTCTGCATTTTATGAGTTGAAGTTTATTGTTTCTTGTTCTCTGCATTTTATGGGTTAATTTCTATTCTTCCCTATCTTTGAGTGCTTTTATGGGTCACTCTCTGTTGTTGAGTTAAAGACTTAACACATCAATTGGTAATGTTTTGTTGCTATTGGAAATATTTCATGGGTTTGTAATGTTCTTTGATATAGTCATCTCTTCGCACTAAGTGTTTCTATCAACACACAAAATTTTAACAAGGACATTTAGCATTTGTTAGTCCCTAATTTTCATTTATTGTCAATGGACTGAAGCGTAGTCATCCTTAATGGATTATGGTATCAAGTTTTAAGACTGTCAACCAAAAGATTATTTGCGTTGTTTATTCATTTGCACAGATTATTTGATGGCGATGAAATCTATCAAAAAAGGAGGTGTTTGTTATTCCCTATATCTTTTACACTCTCTTTCTTGCATTGTTTATTCATTTTCTTAGATTGTTTGATGAGGGTGAAATGTGTGTCTGTTGAGAGGATCTATATCTATCGACTACTTTTATGGGTTGATGTCTCTTGTTCAGTTAAAGACTTAATACCATAATTGATAAATGTTGAGTTATTTATTGACCACCATTAACAATGCAACAAATTTGTTATCGGAAATGCATGCATACTAGCCGCACTTCAATCTATTAAATAAAAATTAGGTCTAGATAAGTGAAAAATATGTCATTGTAAATCTTTTATCTTCATTTCACTGATTAGCTTTAAAATTAAACAACTTTAATTCAGGATCTTCTTCTCCTACAGGTATTGATCTCTCAGATGTAGGCACATAAGTTCTTGGCCTTGCTGGCCTATCAAAAACACTTGAAATGACATTTTTAAGTTTTATTCCATCTTGCCTCTGTTTCATATTAAAGGATTTCTTTTTCTAATTTTTTCATGGTTTTTCCTTTTAACTATTTTTTCCCTCGAGTAATTCCTACTTTCAATTACTCAATGCAGCTATCTAAATCAATGAAATTTGAAAAGGAAACTCAGTTGGTGCTCGTTGATCCTATAGTACCTACCACCTTCCAAAATCATAAATGCACTTTTCCAGTGGGCATTAGACATTGCATAGAATCCCCTATTGCTTTTTATCCTATTATACACATCACATATTGATGTTGCTATGATCATAATGAAATTATTATTTCCACATGCATCAGTTTGACTGATTCAATGTACATAGAACTATTTAAAATTCTATAAATAGATATTTCATAATTCATTGTCATCTATTGAATATCATATTTTTGATTTAGATGATTCATTGAAGGATATTTATCCTCATCTTGATAAAACTTATCGAACAAAACTTCTCATTAGATTTATGCTCAAAGATTTTTTAATATGGATATTCATAAGATGTTTGTTTGATTTCACCTTATTGCTTTATAACATCCTTTGATGTTTCCATATAGACACTTGAGAAATTTTTATAATTTCATGCTATATCATGCTATGATATATTATTTCATGGTTACTATTATTTGTATCTTTGCATATGACCTTAATTAATGTACATTGGTGCTTCATTGCTTTATTCTTCTACTGCTAAATACCTTAAGCAATCCTTCAAATAGCATTATGTTACACCCATTACTCATTTATCTAATCTTCTAACTTGAGCACTCTTCCTATATGTCCTAATGGTCACATTTATCTCTCTTTCTCTCACTATTCATGTGTCTTGTGCATCTTCACATTATACCTAATATGCTTGTTGAATGTACGGTGAATGACATAAATAAAATATTAACAATCAAGTTTTACAATCTAATTAAACATGTAATTAAACCATAAAGATTAATGACATGGTGGAGAAGTGAACATAACTATTCAAAACATATGAACACCAAATATGTGTGGAGAAAACCTTGCAAGAAAAAATACCACCAAAAAGAGTCAAGCTTGTATAAATCAAAGTAAAAAAATACATCAATATTGTAACATGCCAACCCTGCAATGCAGTAAAAATTTCTAATTTTTCACCATACGAGTAAATAAACTAAGTAACAATTCATTGCAATAAATTTTTTCTTTAGTTTATTGAGAATATACAATCAAGATGCCATATCATATTACAATAAAGATTCCACTTCATTACACTAACTTCACAAGTTACAAACGTACAAGAATACATACACTTACATACATAGCTCCAATGAGCTCTAGAATATATAGTTGTAAGACGGTCCTGTTATGCCTTGCATACACACCCTAACTTTTTGCTTGGCAAAGTTGGGGACCCCCTTTTTCTTTTTCTTCTTTTCATTTTTTTTGTCTTTGTATGATTCGGATATCGGACCGGAACCAGAACATAAACTTTTCCAAGGTTCATGTTCTTGGTTTTGTCTCAATCCCGATCCTGGTTCCCCGCTTCGCCTTTGGGTGTCATTTGAGTTTGTGTCTCGTCTCGTCCCCATCTTGTTCTCCGACCCATTTTTGCTTCGTCTCATTTTTTGTGGTTGCGTTGTTTGTTTCTTTTCATCTCCTTTTTCGTTTGTCCTTTGTCACGTTATTTGATTTTCGTCTTCTTTTTCGTTTGTTTGTCCATCTCCGACCTCATGTCGCTTGTTTCTGGTTTCACATCGTTTATTTTGATCTCCACATTGTCATCTCGTCGTTAATGTCTCAAAAATACAAAAAAATAAGAAAACTTTGAAAAATACAAAAAAACATTGAAAAATTAAAAAAAACACAAAAAATTACAAAATATGAAAATTTAAATATTATAATCTTTATTATTATAAATTAATTATTTTGAAAATATAAATAATATAAATCTTTTATTATTTAAAAAGATTTAAAGTTTAAATATAATAATAATAATAATATTAATAACTAGCATATATATATTATTTTAATAATAATATATATAAAATACGCCGAGAGATATCCTTTTAGAGGCGCCTATTCAATTTTTATAATAAAAATTTGATTAAAAAATAGGCGCCTCGAGAAGGATATCTCTCGGCGTATTTTATATATATTATTATTAAAATAATATATATATGCTAGTAGCAGTCGCGGTGCAACATGGGATATCTTAAATAAAAAATAAATTAATTTATATTTATAATTTTATTATTACATATTTTATTTTAAAATTGTTATAATAATTATAATAATTATAATATTCTAATTTTTTATTTTTAAAAAAATTTAAATATAAATCTTAAATTTGAATGTATATAAAGTGCATGGATATTTATAAGGCATTCAATTTTTATTAATATTTATTATATATTTTATAATAAAATTATTTTATTATGAAATTATTATAATAATTAAAATATTTTAATTACTTATTTTTATTTATTATATATTTTATTATAAAATGATTATAATAATTAAAATATTGTAATATGATCAAGGTTAGGATTAGGTTCAAGGTTGGGGTTAGTATTAGGGTATAGGAAAAGATTAGGGTTAGGGCTAGGGTTAGGGTTATGATTAAGTTTTGGCTTCTTAATTTTTGTTTAGGATTAGGTTTAGGGTTAGGGTTAAGGTTAGATTTAGAATTAGGGTTAGGGTTAGGGTTTAATTAGGTTAGGTTAAAGCATAGGGTTAGGGTTAGGATTAGGGTTAGGATTGGGATTAGGGTTAGAGTTAGGGTTAGGGTTTAATTAGGTTAGGGTTAAGGTAAGGATTGGGATTAGGGTTTAATTAGGGTAGGGTTAGGGTTAGGATTTAATTAGCGTACATCTAGGTTAAAGTTAGGGTTAGAGTTAGAGTTAGGGTTAGGGTTATATAATAATATTATTATATAATAATATTTTAGTATATTTTAGTATACTTTTAGAATTAGGGTTAGGTTAAGATTGATTTGCAAACATTTATAATAATATTTTTTTAAAAATTTAAATATAAATCTTAAATTTGAATGTATATAAAGTGCATGGATATTTATAAGGCATTCAATTTTTTTCAATTTTATAGATGAAATCAAATTTCATATACATATATATAATTGCAATTAGGGTTTTATTAGGGTTACGATTACGATTAGGGTTAGTATTAGGTTTAGGGATAGGGTTAGGGTTAGGATTAGGGTTAGGATTGGGATTAGGGTTAGGGTTAGGGTTAGGGTTAGAGTTAGGGTTAGGGTTTAATTAGGTTAGGGTTAAGGTTAGGATTGAGATTAGGGTTTAATTAGGGTAGGGTTAGGGTTAGGATTTAATTAGCATAGAGTTAGGTTAAAGTTAGGGTTAGAGTTAGAGTTAGGGTTAGGGTTATATAATAATATTTTAGTATATTTTAGTGTACTTTTAGAATTAGGGTTAGGTTAAGATTGATTTGCAAACATTTATAATAATATTTTTTTTAAAATTTAAATATAAATCTTAAATTTGAATGTATATAAAGTGCGTGGATATTTATAAGGCATTCAATTTTTTCAATTTTATAGATGAAATCAAATTTCATATACATATAATTGCAATTAGGGTTTTATTAGGGTTAGGATTACGATTAGGGTTAGGATTAGGTTTAGGGATAGGGTTAGGGTTAGGATTAGGGTTAGGATTGGGATTAGGGTTAGAGTTAGGGTTAGGGTTTAATTAGGTTAGGGTTAAGGTTAGGATTGAGATTAGGGTTTAATTAGGGTAGGATTAGGGTTAGGATTTAATTAGCATAGAGTTAGGTTAAAGTTAGGGTTAGAGTTAGTGTTAGGGTTAGGGTTAGGGTTATATATAATATTATTATATAATAATATTTTAGTATATTTTAGTATACTTTTAGAATTAGGGTTAGGTGAAGATTGATTTGCAAACATTTATAATAATATTTTTAAAAAAATTTAAATATAAATCTCAAATTTGAATGTATATAAAGTGCGTGGATATTTATAAGGCATTCAATTTTTTCAATTTTATAGATGAAATCAATTTCATATATATAATTGCAATTAGGGTTTTATTAGGGTTAGGATTACGATTAGGTTTAGGGATAGGGTTAGGGTTTGGATTAGGGTTAGGATTGGGATTAGGGTTAGGGTTAGAGTTAGGGTTAGGGCTTAATTAGGTTAGGGTTAAGGTTATGATTGGGATTAGGGTTTAATTAGGGTAGGGTTAGGGTTAGGATTTAATTAGCATAGAGTTAGGTTAAAGTTAGGGTTAGAGTTAGAGTTAGGGTTAGGGTTATATAATAATATTATTATATAATAATATTTTAGTATATTTTATTATACTTTTAGAATTAGGGTTAGGTTAAGATTGATTTGCAAACATTTATAATAATATTTTTAAAAAAATTTAAATATAAATCTTAAATTTGAATGTATATAAAGTGCGTGGATATTTATAAGGCATTCAATTTTTTCAATTTTATAGATGAAATCAAATTTCATATATATATAATATTGCAATTAGGGTTTTATTAGGGTTAGGATTATGATTAGGGTTAGGATTAGGTTTAGGGATAGGGTTAGGGTTAGGATTAGGGTTAGGATTGGGATTAGGGTTAGGGTTAGGGTTAGAGTTAGGTTTAGGGTTTAATTAGGTTAGGGTTAAGGTTAGGATTGAGATTAGGGTTTAATTAGGGTAGGGTTAGGGTTAGGATTTAATTAGCATAGAGTTAGGTTAAAGTTAGGGTTAGAGTTAGAGTTAGGGTTAGGGTTATATAATAATATTTTAGTATATTTTAGTATACTTTTAGAATTAGGGTTAGGTTAAGATTGATTTGTAAACATTTATAATAATATTTTTTTAAAATTTAAATATAAATATTAAATTTGAATTTATATAAAGTGCGTGGATATTTATAAGGCATTCAATTTTTTCAATTTTATAGATGAAATCTAATTTCATATATATAATTGCAATTAGGGTTTTATTAGGGTTAGGATTACGATTAGGGTTAGTTAGGGTAAAGGTTAGATTTAGGATTAGGGTTAGGGTTAGGGTTTAATTAGGTTAGGTTTAACCGTAGGGTTAGGGTTAGGATTGGGATTAGGGTTAGGATTAGGATTAGGGTTAGGGTTTAATTAGGCTATGGTTAGGGTTAGGGTTTAATTAGGTTAGGGTTAGGGTTAGGGTGAGAGTTAGGGTTAGGGTTAGGGTTAGGGTTTGGGTTAGAGTTAGGGTTAGGGTTTAATTAGGTTAGGGTTAGGGTTAGGATTGGGATTAGTGTTAGGGTTAGGATTTAATTAAGGTAGAGATAGGTTAGAGTTAGGGTTAGAGTTAGAGTTAGGGTTAGGGTTATATAATAATATTTGAGTATATTTTAGTATTCTTTTAGAATTAGGGTTAAGTTAAGATTGATTTGCAAACATTTATTAAATAATTTTTTTTAAAATCTAAATATAAATCTTAAATTTGAATTTATATATATTTAATTGCAATTATCATTTGTATAAAATTGAAACTAACATTGATAAAATGTGTAAAAAAAATTTAAACATTTGTTTATAAATATTTAACTTATATTTGATGCACCATTTAATATTTGAGGCACCATTTAATATTTCATATAGATTTCGTACACATCCACTTTAAAATTATATTTAATACCGCACATTTTAAAAAACCAGATATATTACAAATAATGAGTAGCACAACATATTGGAAGTGCTATATGTTGCCACACATCCTCTTCAATTTTTTTTTTTAAAAGTTCATTTTATATTATAATATAAGTTAAACAAAATTAATAAACCTTTCCTACAGTGTGTACAAAGTAACATCCACTTTAAAAGTATATGTAATACCACACATTTTAAAAAACCACATCCATTACAAATAATGAGTAGCACAAAATATGTTATGAAAAGAACAAAATAGAAATGGAAGTGCTATATGTTGCCGCACATCCTCTTCAAATTTTTTTTTAAAAACTCTTTTTTATATTATAATATAAGTTAAACAAGATTAATAAACCTTTCGTACAAATACATTACAAATTCTTCAGCAATGATATCGGTATTACGACCTTTATTTTGATAGTGATCTTCATATACTTTGAGCATATTTGGAAATGCGGCTACTATTATTAATCAAATTTTATTTTGATAGTGATTTTGTTATGGTTAGGTTAGGGTTAGGGTTAGGATTAAGATCAGGGTTAGGATTAGGATTAGGATTAGGGTTAGTATTAGGGTTAGGGATAGGATATCTCTAATTAGGTTAGGGTTAGGGTTAGAGTTAGGGTCAGGGTTAAGGTTAGAGTTAGGGTTAGGGTTAGGGTTAGAGGTAGATTTAGGGTTAGTGTTAGAGTTAGAGTTGTAGTTAGGGTTTAATTAGGTTAGGGTTAGGGTTAGATTTAGTATTAGGATTAGGGTTAGGGTTAGGGTTAAGGTTTAATTAGGTTAGAGTTAGGGATAGGGTTAAATAATAATATTATTATATAATAATATTTTAGTATACTTTTAGGATTAGGTTTAGGTTAAGATTTATTAAATATTTTTAAAAAATTTTAAATATAATCTTAAATTATATTAAGGGTTCAATTTGGTTATGATTTTATAAATGATAAAATTTGTTTAGGGTTAGAGTTAAAATTGGGATAGGGTTGGGGTTATCATAATGAATGGTTTTTATCATCACGAATAGGGATTAGGGTTAGGGTTAGGGTTAGTGTTAGAGTTAGAGTTAGGATTAGGGTTAGGGCTAGGGTTATGGTTAGGGTAAGGGTTAGGTTTATCATCACGAAGAAACCTTTTTGTGATGATAACCCTAACTCTAACCCTAACCCTAACCCTAACCCTAACCCTAACCCTAACCCTAACCACTATTTGTGATGATAAACCTATTTTTGATGATAACCCAAACCATACTACTAACCACAACCATTACCCTAACCCTAACCCTAATCCTAACCTTAACACTAACCCTAACCCTAATCCTAACCCTAACCTTCACCCTAATTATATCTAAAACCTAAATTTGAGCTTAATGGTACCCTAATCGTGACCTTTTTTGAACCCTAACCATAATTGAACCCTATCCCTAATTAAACTCTAACAATAAATATTTAAAAAGACCATTTTATTTTCATTACTAAATAGTTTTATTTCAATTCTATTTTTAAATTGGAGAACTTAGTTTTATATGCAATTGTAAATCTAAGTCATTTAAAGAACATTTATATGGATAGTAATTATTTAAGTACTTCCCATAAATTCATTATGTAGCTATGTAAAATAAAAAGAACAATTTTTTTCATTACTTTATAGTTGTATTTCTATTCTAATATTAAAAAACCATTTTACAATGACATCAAAGAGTATTTTTCTTTTTTAAAGATTATTTTTATATGTAATAGTAACTTTATGAAAGTTCTTTTAAAAAGATTACTGAAATAATTCTATATAAAAAATTAGAAACTTACTTTTTTATGAAATAGTAAATTTACAATATTTCTTTTATACTTTATTTTATAAATTTTAGAAACTCTATTTTTGTGTAAAAAAATTTGAGCTTTTCTAGAACTCAATCTTTATTATTTTAATAAAAAAATATTTATCACTAAAATTTTAGACATAAATTTTTAAAGATTTATTTTTATATGTAGTAGTAATTTTATGAAAGTTCTTTTAAAAATATCACTTGAATGCAGTCAACCCCCACCCCTCTCCCAATCTTGAGGCTTTGGCGGGCATTTATGCGGACCGATAGGCCCAGGTGCTTGCGTGAATCCAGGTTGGTTTGGGATTATGATAATGATTAGGTTGAAGTTAATTTTCATCAATACGAATAGAATATTATTTGATTGTTTGTCGTTAAACCAAATGATATTTAAATAGTTATTATTTGTTTGAGACATCAAATATTATTTGCTGGATCTTATTTTATACATATTGATTTATGTGTATAAGCAGTTTTAATACAACAAAAGCTGATATAACAAAAAAACACTCACTCGTGTTTTCATTTTTGGCATCTATTTTTTTCATATGAAGGGCCACATATGGATCAAATTGTATCACATCCTGAATTCACATGTAAAGTTCAAAGTAAGAAATTAACAGCTAAATGAAATCTGACAGAATCTGAAAACAAAAAGAAAAGATATAAACAACCCCATGCAAACTCCACTGATCATGCCATCTAAGGGAGAACTTTGAGAAAGGACCCGAAGAAATGGGCATAGAATAGGATCCTTCAATCTTTTGATGGAACGCAGATCATATCAATCAGTTCTGTCATAATGGATTATTTTAAGTGTAAACACAGATTACTGATTCAAATATAATTCACTCTCACAGAGAGAATGCCACGATTTATGGCTTTCCATCTAATTTAGCAGGAGGATCAATCCATTTGAGGTGCATCTCCATGAATTCACCTGTCTTAGCATTTCAGAGACTTAAGCACAACTCCTAAATCATATTGTCGTCAACATAACGAATACAACTTTCTTAATTTTGCAAGGTAATTGTCTTTCGAGGGTACTAACTTGTAAATTTGAGTTCTTGATGGAATGCCCTTAATAACTTTATGCATCGTTACAGATGCTGCAAGAGGTTGCAGATCTATTTCTGCATCCTCCATTTCGTCATTTGCAGTGAATGTATCTTTATCAAACACTTCCTGTAACATCCCACAGTTATGATTAGACATCATCTCCTTCGAAATTTTGGAAGCCATAAAATTCATCAATTCTAATCGAAAGCAGTCATATTATTTTAAACATAACATTCAACAATTCTGATGAGACATCACCTCCTTTGAACTTTGGAGAGGCCATAAAATTCAACAATTCTTATGAGACATCGCCTCCTTCCTGATGGTGGATAAATGATGCGCTACAACCCCATCATCACAACTGATCGCTTACCAAGACGAAGGCTCAGAGTTTTGGCCTCTTCATATTTTGCAATACATAGATTTGTGCCTCAGAAGAGGCTTCACCACACCGCTCAATAGGTTAGCCATACCTGTTTTACACACCTGCGCATGGAGAAGAATGTGTGAGACTATAAGAATGCTATGTTGGCGTTGTTGATGAGTCGCAACACATTCAACCAGTGAACAGAGATTTTCATGCCGCGATGGGGGTATGCAGGCTGAGTGAAGAAGTCACTTGATCTATCGAAGCTCATTGAGGATGGGATTGGATCCATCCTCTCCCACTTTCAAGCCGTTTCTTCTCAAGCAAGGATGTGATTCCGTTTCTATAGCGTATATTAGATCATAGGACACAAAGAAACTGGTAGCTAACTCCTCTATCTGCGTGTGAATGTTACAAACTACGTACATAAATAAAAGAAAGAATTAACTCATGCTTGGAATGAAAGGTAACCTGTCCTCCTCAAGATACCTGGGCGTCGATGGAGATTTTGGGTGTCGATGCAGATCTTTTCTGCAGTAATATGCAGCCATCAAATAGCATACCAGGACTAAAGCTTGCATTATGAAGTGAAACTCTGTAAAATTAAAATAACATACCTCTGCAATTCTCTCTCTTTGCTAATGGTCGAAGCTTTCCACTTTAGATCTTCAGGCACCAATATTGGCAATGTATCACTGTAGGTACGAAGATCATCCTTACTCAGCGAGCATATGTTTTATCGAATACTCACAGAAGATGTATTTCCAGTATGAAATGCCCACGTTTAGATGCTAGCTTTATCGTACCATTGGCAACCCTTCGACATCCATCAGTTACTCTTCCTCTTCCACTCCTCCACTATGTTAATACGGTGACTCTTCACCTGCCCAGTACTCGCATCCACTTCCATCAGTTACGTTTGCATTCTTTTTTATGTACACGGGTCTTTGGAGCCCTATACGACTGTAGAACGCCTCTCGGCGTAATAAAGAATTATAATATTTAAAGAGTTTTAAATATACAAATTAGAAATAAATTTATTTTTTAAAAATTTAAATAATATAATTCTTTTATTTTTTATTTGTTAAAAGATTTATATTATTTAAATTTTAAAAAAATAAATAAAAGTTTCCAAGTTTTCAATAAATAAATCTTTTTTTTATTATTTAAAAAGATTTTAAAGATTTAGAAAATTAAAAAAATCATAAAAAATTAAATAAATAAAAATTAGATAAAATCAAAATACATAAAGAAGTAAAGAGACCCGTCGGGATCAGGCTCAATCAGGCATTTGCTCCTTTAAACAATTTTCATGTGCAAAAAATGGAGTAAATAAATTATCAAAGGTGAAAATATTTAACTCCTAAATCCGTTCCCCTACCTTAATAAGAGGTTGCCTGACGGAACCAAAACTATACAAACATGGCACTTTAATCACGAAATATCCCCGTCCAAAAATGGTCTCGTCCTGCATTATTGCGGAACCGGAACTAATATTGCTCCAGGCACCAAAATTGAAAAATTCCCCTTTTGATTTCATTCTGCCCTCGCTCACAATGGTCTCAAGCCCGCCTTAATAAAATTTCTTTGTGGAACAGGAACCATATCCAAACCTGAACTTAGCATGAAATGGTTTCATTCGGATGCCGCTCCAGCTCCGACCCCGCTCATCGCAACTTGTTCCCGTTGCACTCCTCTTCTGTTTCACTTCCCACATAGGTAATGAAGGGAATAAAATGATTTATTGCCACTGCCCTGGCGAACACAAATGTAAATGCATGGGAAAAAAGAAATGAAAGCGCATGATTTGTCTAAAACAAAATCTCAAGGAATGATGCATGGATCGCGGGGTATGCACAAGATAGATCTATGCTAAAGGCCATTGAAACTTTCAAGCAAATGCAATCAACATATGTAATGCCAAATTCCACGATCCGCCATCATCCTCTCCCCACACCAGTAATGGGAGCTCTAGAAAGGACATGAACATCCATCGAATGGTAGAAAATTCTTTACAAAATGCCTCATGGAGTTAAATGATTGTTGGATACGCACAAAAAAATGAGTTTGAGAGAGGGCGCGAAGATCTATAAGAAAAATGCAAGTTTCAGGCATCTTCCAAAGCATAAATATAATGCAGATGTAAAGCCAAAGTCTCACAATCTTTGTGAGTATTCTCCTAGCTGCGTGTTGTTAATGAAGGCTTCAACCATATGCATGAATCAATGATTGTAGATTATGCATAAAATGTATTTGATGAAGTCTTTTAAAATTTCAATCACAATGCAATTGGCGGATGTGGAGCCAAATTCCTCCTCTGCTCGTGCAGTCATAAGGGATGGACAAAGGAGCATGGACACCCATCAAAGCACAAAAGAAACACAGGATGCAGAGTAAAGAAAGCCTGAGAGACATGCAAAATGTAGAAGCAAAGACTAGACGCAGGCTATGAACTATTTGATAGAATGCCTCAAAGAACTGTTGTCTCATGGAGTGCAATGGAGAGAATAAAATGTAGCAAAATGTTGAAGCACAAACAAAAGGGGCAGCGAACTGTTACACATAATGCTTTAAAGAGATATCATCTCATGGAATGCCAATCACACATGAGATGCATGCAAAATGTGGAAAGTTAATAGGCAGCGAATTATTTAATACAAAATGCCTCAAGATCATGTTATTGCATAAAAGATATGCACAAAATGTGAAGGCATAAGGCAGATTTGTCTAAGGCCTTAAGGAAATTTAGTCTTATGGAATTCCTAGACTACAAGTTCCACGCATAGAGTGGAAGCGTTGAAAAGCCTTGAAAACTTTGATGAAAATGCAAATAGAAGGAGAAGCTGATTTCCACGGCTTGAGTGAACTGTTCACAAAATGACCAAAATACATGTCATCTCATGATGTGAAATGAGCAATATAATGTGCGCATATAAACCATTTTAGAAATTTTCAAAGAAATTCGACCTTATGGAATGCAACAATCACTGAATACGCTGGACACGATGCACATGAACTATATGATAGAATGCCTCAGAAAGATCCCATCAATGTGGTCTCATGGATGCCGTAATTGTGAAATATGCACAAAATCAGAAATAATGAAAGACTCTTTCAAGCAAGGCGCAACTAGCAGATGTAAAATTATGTCCTTGAAATAGGGGATTCTATTAGATATGGTAATTGTAACTGCCCTGATAAACACACAAGCAATGACGAAAAGCAAGGTGGCGCAGGCAAAGATCTCATGGAATGCTGATGATAGCAGAGTACACCCAAAATGGATTTGATGTAAGGGTTTCAAAACTGCCCCGGTAGACATGCGTGCAAGTGTTGAAGCATGTGTAGACAAGGCAAACAAACTGTTCGACAGAATATCGCTTCACAGAGCTATCGTTTCATGAGATGAAATCATTACAAGATATGCTTAAAAAAATGCATTCATTTAAAAGGCTTTAGAATTTTCAAGCAGCAATTGCCCTGGCAAACGTGGATGTGAGAAAAATATCAACAAGGTTGAAAGAGAGATTCTCTTGGTTGGAAAACAAAGACTTGTATAATTGTTACCGTATTCCCATTGGTCCATTTGTTGAAGAAACCCAAATACTCCATGATAGGAATTTATTGGATCTTGAGAAATCCTATGAGGAGTTTGTAGCAGAGGAAATGAAAACACAAATAGTGTATGAAATGGAAGCCTTGGAACAGGGCATTGGCGTTCTTCAAGGCATAATGTGGGATATCATTTTTTGTCAGGTGTGTAAGTTGCGAGTTCCCTGGTAGTAGTGTGTGCAAAGTATGGGTGTATATACGGGATCTAAAACTGGTTGACAACATGCTTAAATGAGATTTCGTGTCATTGAAGGAAATCATGGCAGAATATGCACAAAATGAGTGTGATAAGATTATGAATCAATTAATCTTATTAATTGATTATGTGTGTATTATGAGATTTATTAATTCTGTCAACTGATGATGTCTTTTCTGAGTTGCAGGTATTGTCTGAGAGTGAGGAAGCAAATGGTTTTGAAGTTTTAAATCCTCTCAAAATTAAGGGTTTAATGATATTTTATTCAATAAGGATTTGATTTGTTATTTCAATTATTGGTATTAAAAAATTTATTCATATCTAATTGAAATAATTTTAATTTAATTAATTTTTGAAATTAATTATTTATTGATTGATTTTATAAGTCAATTAATGCATTGTGTGTTACAGGTGCTTTTGAAATTGGTAAAATAATCCTAGAGATGATTTGTAAAATTGATGTGCAAAAAGAGAAGATATTTTTGAAATAATCATCAAACTGGAGAAGGCTGAATACTTGGTGGTCCCATTTGAAGTAATTTTTGGAGAAAGAGATGTTGATTTTATGAAATGCGCAAAAGGGGAACTCAAAGTCAAATAAGAAACTGTAATTGTGAACTGAAAGATGCAACTGTTAACTGAAGCCAAACTGGAGAGTGGAGTTTGAAACTGAAATTAGCTGAAGGTCAAGCAAGCGCTGAAACAAAAAGTTATCTTTCTGATTTAATTGCGGACACAAAAAGCTACAACTTTTGATGTCTCAATTTGGAGAGGAAATTATGGAATTATGAGCTATTAATTGTAATATCTACTCATTGTAAAGGGTTATACACTTAGGAAAGAGTTAGAAGTTTTACAACTTAGCTGATTAAAGTTTTACAGTAGGATAGGTGGTGCATTTTTCTGATTTTCTTAGTTTAGGTGGAGGTAATTTGAAGACATGGGTTTCTGTACATTGGTGATCTTGCTAGATTTGTAAATGCTGCTTATCTATTTTATTGACAGTAGGAGCAACCAGACTTAAACCTGCTTTAAGTTATGCTCTGGAATGATGTTTGTTTTATTAATCATTTGATTTGGAAAGCTTTCAAGGAATAGAGTTCTATCTTTTCTTTTGTTTGAATTCTGGTCTAAAATATACTGATGGAATTTGTACTGTGAATGAATGGTTGTGTATTGATTACAGGGTGATTTCTTTTGCAGTTCTAGTTTAGGAATTCCTTGGAGAGTAGAAGGTCTGATTAACTGGATGAATCTACATTCTTTTTCTATCTATGTCCCTGATCTATCTTTTGCCTTTTTTTTTAATACCCCCGGTTAGAGTAGGTTTAGATAGAAGTTCGGTCTTAGAACAATCAAGAAGCTCAATAACCAACATGCCCCTTGAATATTACAGTTGCATTGGGCATTGAGTAACATCAGCATAGTTGAGAACCAACTACCAAGACCTTGGGAGTTAGATTACTTTATGTTGTCTTTCTTTTTCAGGAGAAATAGGATAGAGATATTCTGTTTAATGTTGTGCTATTTTGATCATCAACAAGACTAGCACTAGAAGGAGGGCCTTGAGCAATTTTGCTTTGTTTTATGGGAGTGGGTTAGATCTTGGAAAACTCTGCTCTGATGGGCAACCCTTTGTGTATTCCTGGGATTCTTAGCGAAATTCCTTATCATATGCATAATAGGCTTCCATTATTTTTTGCTAACAGTGGAAAAATTGCTAAAGATCATGTTAGGATTTGCAAGGATTTGATGACTCTTCACCAGATTCTTCATGAAGATACAACCTGTCAAATTTTTGTCAAAACACTTCAAGGTATAGCATGGAAATGGTATGTTAATCTTCCACCAAATTATATTTGTTCATGGATTGAGTTAGAAATTTTATTTGTGGATCAGTTTGACCCTTATGCACGAACACAAGACCCATCATTTGAATTTGCAACCACAAAAAGGACACCATCAGAATCAATTTACCAATTCAATCATAGGTTTTTGTTGACGTATCAATGAGTTCAAGATTTAAATCTATTTATTAATGATTATATGCTAAAGGAACATTATTATTGGGGTTTGAATCCTTCATTTGCAGCAGAAATTAGACGTTGTGGGGAGATCACCTCCCTACATGATGTAATGAACAAAGCTCTCTTACTGGCACAAGTTGGACATGACGTGAGAAATTCAAGCAACCAAAGTCAGGATTGTAATACCCGTGTGCTTGCAAGTTTCCATCCTTTGCAACCTTATGCCACTTTACCCACCATACATACCCAGGTACAATCATTCTCACCATGTAGCTACAACCTTCCTAAACTTCCAAACAACACGTTTTCCAATGCTTCATATCAAATCAATCACATGCAAGACCAATGGAAGAATCTATCTCTGCAAAATCCAACCACAGAAGTAAGTATTCCACTCGTTAATGAAGTTGTGACTATATCATCTCTTTTTAGTCATATTCCAAAGCACGGTCCATTACATCATAATGAACTTGTAAGTGAAAGATTTGATGAGCAAGTATGTCAATTTGATGTTTTATCTGACAAAGAACATGAAATGGATATAAAGTCAGAGCATAATGGAAATCTCAGATTAGAATCTAGTTTCATTGGAAATGTTAATACTACAAATGGTATTGAAAGAGATGAGATATTAACACAAGACTGCTGTCATGAAAAATCAACAACTAAAGAATCTCCTTCCAACACTTTGAATATTTCTTCTGAGCAAGATGAACAACAAGATGAGGGATGGACAAAGAAGCACAGTTCATGTTGGCTAGATATCCCACTTGTGCAAAATCATTTAAGGGAGAAATTGGAAGAATTAGGAGATCTGAAGCTATCATAACTCACTAGGCCAAATAGATGTAGGATACATCCGAAAAATCAGCATGCCTAGATGGATTGCCATGTTTCCCTAGGTAGGATGGAATTATATTTCAGGTATTAGATCACTGTTGAAGAAATACTTACAGAAGATCCTTGGAGTACGTATCCCCTCGATGAGAGAGATGAAACAGTTAGCATACATAAAAATGATAATGACTCCATTCGAAATGATGAGAGTAACTGTGAGAACATGCTAAGCTCTTCCCCATCATCTGATGAACTTGATCCTTGCAGCAAGATGGATTCAACAACTAATGAAGCTTCTCTACCTTGTGGAGATTCACTTGATGTGGAAAATGAGTTTATTGATGCATTCATAGATTCTTTCATGATGATCAATAAGGGAGAAACATCTTTTGATAAGTTAACACAAGAAAATGAATCTGCTGATATGAATAATGAACAGATTGAAACAGAAGATAACACCCTTCGGGATGAGATTGCAAATGAATCCAGTGGTAAAAGACAAGGATTTGAATGCCAAATTGATACTTCAAGAAAGGGGGATCAAATGGATGTTCAAGTCATTTAAGGGCCACTTGATAATCATTTAAATCAAACTTACCCTTGTCAGGAAAATAAATTGGATCTCAATGCTAATCAAGATACTAACATTAATGAAATTAGTGTTTGGTTGCAGTAAGGAGTGAACAAATGGTGACTCCGAAGAATATCAAAAGAATATCAAGAAAGTGATCAAGAGATGGTCTCAGAAGTTGAATCCCTTCAACATGACGAAGAGAATGAAATGAGGGAGTATTTTCTTGGTTTTGATTATGTTTATTCAAATGTGATGTTCGAAGAAAGTCCTTGCTTACCATGCACTAGTGAATTTGATCTTAACAGTGATAAGCTTGACATTGACTTGCACATTATAGTTGACGATAGGCAAAAACATGAATTGAAGAAATGTTTTCCTGTATTTGATTTTGTTTATTCAAACGAGTTGTTTGAAGACAATACTTGTTCACCCTATACCAGTATCTCTGGAATTAATGATGATGAGTTGGATGTTGATTTTCAAACTCTTTTGGGTGACATGTTTGAAGAAAGTGCTGACAATGATGCTTTGTCTTAGAAGGAGGTAGGTTTGCAGACATTGCAAGTTGATGACAAGGGTGATTTGTTGCTTAATTCTCCTGAGGAGATCCAATTTTTTTTTGACTCTATGCCCGAGATGGATACAAAGATGTTGTTAAATGGATATCCCAGCTGCAAAACAAATCTCACTTCAGGTGATCCATGTGAGATTCTTCCTTTTGGTTCACACTCTGAGGTAAGTGGTTCTGATTTCTTGATGTCTAGAGAGATTGTCATGATAGGTAAAGAAAATGTTGAGCAAATTGATTTAAAGGTTGAGGAAGTTGATCCTTTAATGGATGATGTATGTACTTTAGGAAACATGTTTGAGATCAATAATCCCTGTGAAGTCAAATACACTAGTTTGTTGTTTGAGCCTAGTATTGATTGTGATAGTGATATGCATGAAATTTTTGAACTAGGTTTGGATGTCTTGAATGTTAATGGCACATCGCTAATAGATGTTCTTTATGTTGACATGCATGTATTGGAGCAGAATGGAACAACGTTTCATAAGTTGAAAACTCGCAAGAAGGAAGTGGTACAACACAAGTCTACACCAACAACTGAAGATCTTCTAAATCAGGTTGTGTCTTTCCATTATCCTCTGTGTTTTACTAATTTTCAGTTCGATTATGACGTTGGGGAGAGTAAAATGTGTTTGTGGGTGAATCATGACAAGGCTGAGAACCCACAATTGTTAATATTTCAAACTTTATACCCTTAGAATGAATTTAATGCACATAAACTTTATATTTCTGAGTTTAAAGATAAATTTGCTAGGTTTAGAACTGTACCTAGTAAGTTAAGATTTCTACACATAATGAAAAATCAGTCTGGTCAATGTATAAATTTTTACAGTTTTGTGTTGTTTGTAAAGCTTAGTTTTGGAGTAAGTTTTAAAATTAGGATTAGTTAGGTGTTAGTTTCTGGTTTTGTTTTGTTTTTGTTTTTTTTTTCTGTTGTTTTTTTGGTTTGTTTTCTTTTGTTCTACTGTTTTCTTTTTTCTGTGTTCTCTTGTTTTTGTTTCGTTTCTGGGTTTGTCTATTTCTCTTTTGTTATTTGTTGTTCTTGTTCTTGTTTTATGTTTTCGTTTTGCTGGTTCGTTGTGTCTATCTATCTGCTCTTTTCTTGTCTGTTTCTTTTCTTTTTTTTGGGGGGTTCCTCTCATTGACAGTGGAAGCTGAGTTATTGTATGCAAGTTTTGCTGAAGGGTGAATTTGTTGAGAGTTTCTTGTTGGTATTTTCAAACACTTGATCAATTGGTTACCTTGAAAACTTTGATTTACCTTCATCCATTTCAAACTGGGGAATGTTAGCATGGATTAACACTTGGTACATTATACAGTTTTGAGGAGTTTTTGAAAGTCTATCATGATTTACACACCTTAAGAAATCCATCAGTTAGTTTACATCGGGTGGGGTAGCTCTACTCCAAGTGAAAAATATAAAGGGTTACATTTATTTCACGATGTTCACCGTGGTTCTCAACTTGCTACTTAGGCTTCACTACTTAAGGATTGAGAAAACTAGAAATTATACTTCAAAAAGAATCAACATCTGAGAAAAAGAGAAAAGAAAAGAAATCTGAAAATGAACTCAATCAACAAGGGTGACTCGAGTATCTCTACCGGGGCTATAGACGCCTGGCTAGCAGTAGAGCGATGCTTAGTGAGAACCAGAGGTATCTCTATCGGGGCTATAAATGCCTGTTTGGCAGCAGAGCTATGCCCAGGATATCATTGCACGTTAGAAATGTAATTCACAACTACGTAGCTTGGGTAGAGTCCACTCCACCTTGATCACAACAATGCTTATGGAGGGGAATGAATCATTTGAAAACATAGACAAATTTCAGTTTTGTCTCAGACCTCTGTCTTGTCCTAGTTTTGATTGTGTTTACACTTCTTAGATTGCCTTGAACGAATGTAAACCAGAGATTTTGGGTATTTGGAGGGTTGCACATTTTAAAATGATTAGAGAATTTTCCTAGCCAAGTCGCCATTTGTTATGCCTTGCATACATGCCCCAACTTTTTGCTTGGCAAAGTTGGGGACCCCCTTTTTCTTTTTCTTCTTTTTGTTTTCTTTGTCTTTGTCTGATTTGGATATCGGATCAGAACCAGAACATAAAATTTTCCAAGGTTCCTATTCCTAGTTCCGTCCCAATCTCGATCTTGGTTCCTCGCTTCGCCTTCGAGTGTCATTTAGGTTCGCGTCTCGTCTCGTCCCCGACTTTTTCTTTGGTCTGTTTTTGCCTCGTCTCATTTTTCGTCGTTGCGTTGTTTGTTTCTTTTTGTCTTCTTTTTTGTTCGTCCTTTGTCGCACTGTTTACTTTTCGTCTTCTTTTTCATTCGTTTGTCTGTCTTCGCCCTCGTGTCGCTTGTTTTTGGTTTCACGCCATTTATTTTGATCTCCATGTTGTCGTCTCATCGTTAATGTCTCAAAAATAAAAAAATAAAAAAAGTTTGAAAAATACAAAAAAAGATTGAAAAATTAAAAAAAAACACAATTTTTTTGCAAAATATGAAAATTTAAATATTATAATCTTTATTATTATAAATTTATTATTTTGAAAATCTAAATAATATAAATCTTTTATTATTTAAAAAGATTTATAAAGTTTAAATTATCAAAATAATAATAATAAAGAATTATAATATTTAAAGAGTTTTAAATGTACAAATTAGAAATAAATTTATTTTTAAAAAATTTAAATAATATAATTCTTTTATTTTTATTTTTAAAAGATTTATATTTAAATTTTAAAAAAAATAAGTAAATAAAAGTTTCCAAGTTTTCAATAAATAAATCTTTTTTTTTTATTATTTAAAAAGATTTTAAAGATTTAGAAATTAAAAAAATCATAAAAATTAAATAAATAAAAATTAGATAAAATCAAAATACATAAAGAAGTAAAGAGACTCGTCTGGATTGGGCTCAATCAGGTATTTGCTCCTTTAAACGATTTTCATGTGCAAAAAATGGAGTAAATAAATTATCAAAGGTGAAAATATTTAACTCCTAAATCCGTTCCCCCACCTTAATAAGAGGTTTCCTGACGGAACCAGAACTATACAAACATGGCACTTTGATCACGAAATATCCTCATACAAAAATGGTCCCATCCTGCATCATAGCGGAACTGGAACGGATATTGCTCCGGGCACCAAAATTGAAAAATTCCCCTTTTGATTTCGTTCCGCCGCCACTCAAAATGGTCCCGAGCCTGCCTTAAGAAAATTTCTTTGCAGAACAGGAACGATATCCAAACCTGAACTTAGCATAAAATGGTTTCATTCGAATGCCGCTCCAACTCTAAGCCTGCTCATTGCAGCCTATTCCCGTTCTGCTCCTCTTTCGTTCCGCTTCCCGCACAGGTAATGAAGGGATTAAAACAATTTATTGCCACTACCCTTGCGAATGCAAATGTAAATGCATGGGAACAGAGAAATGAAAGCGCATGATTTTTTTGAAAAAAAATCTCAAGGAATAATGCATGGATCACGGGGTATGCACAAGATAGATTTGTGCTAAAGGTCATCAAAACTTTCAAGCAAATGTAATCGGCAAATGTAATGCCAAATTCCATAATCCGCCATCATCCTCTCTATACCCACACCAGTAATGGGAGCTATGGACAGGGCATGAACATCCATCAAATGGTAGAAAATTGTTTACAAAATGCCTCATGGAGTTAAATGATTGCTGGATACGCACAAAAAAATGAGTTTGAGAGAGGGTGCAAAAATCTTTAAGAAAAACACAAGTTTCAGGCATCTTCCAAAGCATAAATATAATGCAGATGTAAAGCCAAAGTCTCATAATCTTTGTGAGTATTCTCCTAGCTGCGGGTTGTTAATGAAGGCTTCAACCATATGTATGAATCGATGATTGTAGATTATGCACAAAATGTATTTGATGAAGTCTTTTAAAATCTCAATCACAATGCAATTGGCAGATGTGGAGCCAAATTCCTCCTCTGCCTACGTGGTCATAAGGGATGGACAAAGGAGCATGGACAACCATCAAAGCACAAAAGAAATGTAGGATGCAGAGTAAAGAAAGCCTGAGAGACATGCAAAATGTAGAAGCAAAGACTAGATGTAGGCTGTGAACTGCTTGATAGAATGCCTCAAAGAACTGTTGTCTTATGGAGTGCAATGGAGAGAATAAAATGTAGCAAAATTTTGAAGCACAAACAAAAGCGGCAGCGAACTGTTACACAGAATGCTTCAAAGAGATATCATCTCATGGAATGCCAATCACACAGGAGATGCATGCAAAATATGGAAAGTTAATAGGCAGCAAATTATTTAATACAAAACGCCTCAAGATCATGTTATTACATGAAAGATATGCGCAAAATGTGAAGGCATAAGGCAGATTTTTCTAAGGCCTTAAGGAAATTTAGTCTTATGGAATTCCTAGACTACAAGTTCCATGCATAGAGTGGCAGCGTTGAAAAGCCTTGAAAACTTTCATGAAAACGCAAATAGCAGGAGAAGCTAATTTCCACGGCTTGAGTGAACTGTTCACAAAATGACCAAAATACATGTCATCTCATGATGTGAAATGAGCAATATAATGTGCACATATAAACCATTTTAGAATTTTTCAAAGAAATTCGACCTTATGGAATGCAACAATCACCGAATACGCTGGACACGATGCACATGAACTATACGATAGAATGCCTCGGAAAGATCCCCTCAACGTGGTCTCATGGATGCCGTAATTGTGAAATATGCACAAAATCAGAAATAATGAAAGACTTTAGAAACTTTCAAGCAAGGCGCAACTAGTAGATATAAAATTACGACCTTGAAATAGGGGATTCTGTTAGATATGGTAATTGTAACTGCCCTAATAAACACGTAAGCAATGAAGAAAAGCAAGGTGGCGCAGGAAAATATATCATGGAATGCTGATGATAGCAGAGTACGCCCAAAATGGATTTGATGTAAGGGTTTCAAAACTGCCCCGGTAGACATGCGTGCAAGTGTTGAAGCATGTGTAGACAAGGAAAACAAACTGTTCGACATAATATCGCTTCACAGAGATATCATTTCATGGGATGAAATCATTACAAGATATGCTTAAAAAAATGCATTCATTTAAAAGGCTTTAGAATTTTCAAGCAGCAATTGCCTTGGCAAATGTGGATGTGAGAAAAATATCAACAAGGTTGAAAGAGATTCTCTTGGTTGGAAAACAAAGACTTGTATAATTGTTACCGTATTCCCATCGGTCCATTTGTTGAAGAAACCCAAATACTCCATGACAAGAATTTATTGGATCTTGAGAAATCCTATGAGGAGTTTATAGCAGAGGAAATGGAAACACAGACAGTGTATGAAATGGAAGCCTTGGAATAGGGCATTGGCATTCTTCAAGGCATAACGTGGGATATCATTTTTTGTCAGGTGTGTAAGTTGTGAGTTCCCTTGTAGCAGTGTGTGCAAAGTATGGGTGTATATACGAGATCTAAAAATGGCTGACAACATGCTTAAATGAGATTTTGTGTCATTGAAGGAAATCATGGCAGAATATGCACAAAATGAGTGTGATAAGATTATGAATCAATTAATCTTATTAATTGATTATGTGTGTATTATGAGATTTATTAATTCTATCAACTAATGATATCTTTCCTGAGTTGTAGGTATTGTCCGAGAGTGAGGAAGCAAATGGTTTTGAAGTTTTAAATCCTCTCAAAATTAAGGATTTAATGATATTATATTCAATAAGGATTTGATTTGTTATTTCAATTATGGGTATTAAAAGGTTTATTCATATCTAATTGAAATAATTTTAGTTTAATTAATTTTTGAAATTGATTATTTATTGATTGATTTTATAAGTCAATTAATGCATTGTGTGTTACAGGTGCTTTGGAAATTGGTAAAAGAATCCTATAGATGATTTTTAAAATTACGTGCAAAAAGATAATATATTTTCTGAAAGAATCATCAAACTAGAGAAGACTGAATACTTGGTGGGCCCATTTGAAGTAATTTTTGGAGAAAGAGATGTTGATTTTATGAAATGTGCAAAAGGGGAACTCAAAGTCAAATAAGAAACTGTAATTGTGAACTAAAAGATGCAGATGTTAACTGAAGCCAGACTGGAGAGTGGAGTTTGAAACTGAAATTAGGTGAAGGTCAAGCAAGAGCTGGAACATAAAGTTATGTTTCTGATTTCATTGCAGACACAAAATGCTATAGATTTTTGATGTCTTAGTTTGGAGAGGAAATTATTGAATTATGAGCTATTAATTGTAATATCTACTCATTGTAAAGGGTTAGACACTTAGGAAAGAGTTAGAAGTTTTATAACTTATCTGATTAGAGTTTTACAGTAGGATAGGTGATGCATTTTTTTGATTTTCTTAGTTTGGGTGGAGGTAATTTGAAGACATGGGTTTCTGTACACTGGTGATCTTGCCAGATTTGTAAATGCTGCTTATCTGTTTTATTGACAGTAGGAACAAACAGACTTAAACCTATTTTAAGTTATGCTCTGGACTGATTTTGTTTTATTAATCATTTGATTTGGAAAGCTTTCAAGGAATGGAGTTCTATCTTTTCTTTTGTTCGAATTATGGTCTAAAATCTGTTGATGAAATTTACACTGTGAATGAATGGCTGTGTATTGATTATAGGTGGATTTGTTTTACAGTTCTAGTTTAGGAATTCCTTGGAGAGCAATAGGTCCGATTAACTGGACGAATCTACATTCTTTTTCTTTCTATGTCCCTGATCTATCTTTTTCCTTTTTTTTATACCCCTCGGTTAGAGTAGGTTTAGATAGAAGTTCGGTCTTACAACAATCAAGAAGCTCAATAACCAGCAGGCCCCTTGAATATTACAGTTGCATTGGGCATTGAGTAACATCAACACAATTGAGAACCAACTACCAGGACCTT
This sequence comes from Sequoia sempervirens, assembly GCA_007258455.2. NCBI lineage: Eukaryota > Viridiplantae > Streptophyta > Pinopsida > Cupressales > Cupressaceae > Sequoia > Sequoia sempervirens. The sequence continues at coordinate 163,319,592 of VDFB02000002.1, read as the reverse complement.
GGGAGTTAGATTACTTTACGTTGTATTTCTTTTTCAGGAGAAATAGGATAGAGATATTTTGTTTAATGTTGTGCTATTTTGACCATCAATAGGTCCAGGATCTTTCATTTCAAATCTCGGTTCTTCTATCACCTATTATGGAGGAGAAGCATCACTTAGGCACTTTTTCACCAACCATGGACTCATAATGCGGTTCCCCGCACATCTATCATTTGATAGATGACCCTTCCCTTAGACAAAGAGATTGGTAGAGTAACCGATAACGAAAGCCAACTGAGCATAGTGTTGTGTCCTACATAACTAGAACCTTGTAATCCAACAATCTCGAACTATAATGTAATACTGGACCACGATGAACAGATAGTGTAGTCTTGGTAGTCAAACAACTAAGTGGAGTCTCATACATTCACACTACTTTTATCAAAGAGTTCTCATTCAGTACTTCGAATGAAGTCATCTATCACATACACTACTCAGGGCTGATTTGACTTAAGGCTATCTTAAGCTACACATAGGTATATCCTCCAATGGATAGTCCTTCATCCCAAATAACCTATCATGATATAATCTACTTGGAATAAACCTACTTAACTAGAAAGTACACAAGCTAGGAATATCCTTCAATGGATAGTCTATCATCCCAGATATCCTATCTTCAAAACAATCTACTTGGAATTAAACCTACTTACTCGTAAGCACTTAAAATCCTTCCCATACTAGATTATCTCTCCTAGGAGTAAACACAAGCTTTCCTAGTTAAATCAATAACTTAGCAAAGTCTACGATAAATTCCATTCATGTTCAATCATACCTAGTATATAATACTTATGATAAACACCCATCTCCTACTATGAAGTAAATATCCCATGTTCAAACATATCTAGTATAATTAAATACCTATGTTGTACCACATGTAACATAATTAAATACCTATGTCAAGCCATCTCTCTGACATATCTAGTATAATTAAATACTTGTGTCAAGCAATCTCTCCTATCATGGAGTACTTAAAAACACAACATAAAAACAACCTATAAGCTTTAATTCCCTTTTTCAAAACAATCTTAAACATTTCTATTGCACAAACAAAAAAGACATTCCAGGCAGACATAGAAATCATAATAATTCTAGGTAAATAACAAGAAGAGATCACCATGCTTGTTATCGCTTATCCTAATTAATGACAATAGTGCAATCTTCTCCAACAGTAATTCAGCGTGATCACAACTTCCCAAAACAACTCTCTCTCTCTCTCACTTGTTGATAGTGCACTTCTCTCAAACATTTGAGATACCTCTTACTCAGAAAAGACCTCTACTATTCCTCACTCATAAAACAGATAAATTTTGATGGTAATATCTCAGAAGTTATAAACAATAAAAGACGTATGCGTCTCTCACAATTGAATGATAATAATAATTCCTCTCAATCAAAATGGAAGAGAGAATGTGTTTCAAGTGAAATGGAACGAATATTTATAGAGAAACCCAACATTAGAAATCCTACAGTCTAGACATGAAGAGTGACAACTAGTTTCATGCAAAGCAAGTCAACATAAAGGTTTAGCATAAAGGTGATGATGAATAAAGCTCAGACTCAGTAAAAGCCTTGAATAGATCGACTATCTCTTTGACAACAATTCAAATACCATTTAAAATAGTGTTGGCATGGAGAATTCAAATTATTCTCCAGCAATGACATCTATAGGAAAATGCTATAAGAGGTGGCGCCAAAACCTCTTTACTTTCACCAAGTTGGCACAGTTTCAGAAGGAGTGAAATAGTCAATCATGCTTCAACAACACTTAGCAAGTATCAACTGAAATAAAGGACAAGTCGATGGAATCCAATTAAGACGTTGGACTAAGTCCATGTAATTCTCTTTCATTTTGTCGACCAAGACAAAGTTTGCAGATTAAAAAGTATTGATACGTTTCCATATACATGTCTTAGCTAGTGATATGCAGCTTATATACACAACCGTGTATATTTCCACATCGACTTCCAATTTGATGTCTATCATCGACCCTTATTAGCCATGGTCATTTAACATCAAAAATAACCTTAATAAATTAAATTTTATGAATAGTCAAAGGTTGTTCTATCGGCCTCCCTCAACTTACTCATTCCACATACTGAAGTCTAAAATTGCCGACTCATGCACCCTATATGGTTGTTGTTTTTAAAAAGAAGAATCCATGTATTATAAAGTGCACCCTATTACCTTAAGCATCAACCAAGCATAAGGCGTTGGAAACATAATATGGCTGCAGTTTCTAAATTTGACATTGTACGCTATAAAAGCATATAAATGTGCCCACCTCCATATAATTTTCATAACTTGTATTTATATATAAATAGAGCTATTTTCCTTACAATAAAATATAATATATATATTTATATTATATACATATATATATATATATATAGTATACCCACCATACTTATATATTTATATGTGTATATATATATATTATTGGATAAATATATTCGATATTTCAAATGCTTATCCTCTTATCAATTTACATCAAGTAATATGTACATATCCATACATTATATGCTCTCTATATATACATATTTTTATATACCCATTCCATCGGATGTATAGCTCTTATTATCATATTCCGCAAATGATAATACGTGTATATATATTCATACACATATACTTATATATGTACACCTCTCCGATAAGCATAAACGATTGCAAGTGTATTTATGTATATATACAAGTATATTCATTATATGGTAATATGATAATCAAGTAATCCATTCGATATTGAATGATTATGACTCAATGTCTATACCCACACACACACATAGAGGTATAGTTGTTTCCTCATGTATGTACCTCTGTGAGTATTTCTACTCACATACATGTGCATTTACTAATACTATCATACATGGGTTTATGTATATGTATTTATATATATGCCCATAGACACACTACATTTTTCATTCATATGAAATGACATAAAGGTAACCATTCATAAAGGCTAAAGACTCAACCCAAGCACAATCAACACAATGTCATAAGGAAGGACTCAAAGCTCAAATAGATAAACATCACCCAAAAATGCATGTAGTAGTAACAAGACTCTCAAATGCAGACATACTAGCTAAGGATGACTTACCTATTACCCACAAAATGACTCAATGCAATCATTCTAATGTGGTGTGTGTTTATGCTTAGATAGTTACATTTACCGGTTACCCGACCAAGATCTTCTCCCAAGTGATACTTTCCCTCCCCCTGGAGGAATGAACATTTACCTACAACCACTAACACATGCCTACAACAGTTAAATGTTCATAACATATCTAGTATACATAAACATTTCTAAAGTTAGAATAATAATAATTCAATAACCTTCCATTTACATATGTGTAGTATTTCACCATGAATAACATCAACTGAGGTAATATCAAATGAGATAACATTCATATTGACAACAAGGTACAAGCATAATCTATTCATCTCCAGAATTCACATTACATTCATATTTACCCTATGTAGTAATAGTAAATAGTAACTTCACAATTGGGATGTAACATACTTCCCCCATTGTGAATCATCATCCCCGATGATATATAGAACTTTACATACTAATAAAGTTGAATAAAGTTTTACTTACCATTCTCAAAATACACAAGATTTTATAAAACATTCATCCTATGTAGCAACCTTGTCTTCCGTGGACCTTGCTTCATGTGCCCTCACTATTGCATAGGGAAATATTGTATGCCTCAAACATACTTACTCTCCCAAAGAGCTTTCATTATCATATATACATTCTATATTCAATAGTAACTATACATAATACCTATGACATAGTGATCGAAAATTATTGGCCCATGAATTTATCCTTATTATAATCCAAATAGATAAGGAATATCGGTGCATTGTACACTACACCATGGGTCCCATCCTTCCCTTGGTATTTACACTTTTAGACAATTCATAAACTGAGTCCATCCGTCATTTACACATCCACTTAACCATAAAATACTATTCTTGACTACTTGTCCATCTTGAGCATAACATTGCTCTTGGACACCTGTCAAATTCTGACACTGCTTCATACTTAAGCTTTGTATCGACAAAGTTTCATCAATATCTTCAATTTATTACTCCTTTTTGACAATATATCAAGTCTATGGTTAACCCTATTTCTAAGCCTATTTCAGCTTAATAGAGTTTCCAACCTTTCCTTCCATATAATGGTTCAAACTTCAATATTAGAAGTTTATAAATCATTCAAGATTTAGTCTACCATTTTTGCTTATTTGACTATAATAATATATTACACATTCGCTCAACTGAATGTTTCATAGTATGATCATGGCTTATACAAACCTATCATTATTTGCTTGTTCAAAATTGAAATAACCTTCTCAAGAATACTAAGCAACTACTTCCCACAATATATTATTTAGGATCGAAATCCTATAAGTCAAGTTTCCAAATAGTGTTGGTTACTTTGGTGAGTTTGTCTACTAGAACATTATGTCATTTTTATCGACATAAACAGATTGATCTGTCTTGTTTTCTACCATTTTCCCTCTAGAATCTCAAGTGAGTATACTTGTCCTACCGATGATGACATCCGATCTTCATTTCCTGGAATACTGGAAATTATCTTGCCACATTCCATGCAGCCTCTTACTCTATCTTTCCCTGGTTATAGTGGATCCTCATCCAACAATTCACTTTGTTGTTCCAATGTCTTAACTCTGACATTAATTTCCTCGTTTCATTCCCGAATCTTCTAAAAATTTTGGTACATAGGTTATTTTATATCCACTATTAGTCTATTATTTGACTAAGTGAAAACCTATTTTGTGATCTCACGCCTCCTTTAGTTCCCAAGTAATGATGGTTTGGAGTTTTGTGGAGATAAATCCCATTTATCTTAGGACATCCAAAACTTGGATTTCTCCCGTCCTTGGATTATTCTTCAAAGATGTAATCCATCTTTTAACTCAATCTAATTTTCTTGATAAGAATTGGTACTAATTTCGAGTATTAATCCTTGTTCAATCATGTTGGTCCCTAGAAGATATCAAATTTAATTGCATACCTAATTACCAATCTTGCATGTTCCTTATTATCTCCTTTGATTCACTTAATCATTTAGGAGTCACAACTTCGGTATATCCTATTTGAGCACAAGTAACAACCCCAGTTTTCCCAGTAAAATTTCCAACATTTCACGCTAAATGAAAATTCTATGACGTCACGGCATAACAATAGATGCTTCCCTTTGAGAGTGTATCCCTTTTAATATATGATGCATGAGCATCCAGGGTGTAAGAGCAATCTTGCATCACCCAAAAAAAATGTTGTTTCTTTTCAATAAGGGCTAAATTTGGTAGGTTTACTATTTTTGTAAGTTTGCATTTATGCACAGTTGGACAAGAAATCTTACACAGACATCCAAAATGGTAAATTGAAGCCAATGGCGAAGAAATCACTTCAATACCATTTGTCATTTGAGAGATATTAAAATTTTAATTTTGAAAAATCCTAGTAAAATCTTTAGGGTCAATTTTGAAGCACTTAGAGGCTCCGAATGGGCCTTAAAATTGCTGGAAAAAGAAAGTAGATGGCCTTTAGGCCTTACTTTTTGGCACAATATTTCTCGAGACCTTTCCGAAAAGGTATTATAATAGAAAATACGACAATCAGATCAAAAGTTATGACCCTGTGAAGTTGTAATACCAAAGTTAATAAAATTTCAAAATATCTTCCTAAGGAAGTTACACTTTCCAGAAGATTCTAGGGTGGTTACACCTTCCAAATAAAAGGATGTAAAGGGGGATTACAGAGGGGAGGCTAGAGTAGAGTAGATGGTGGCTCCGATTTGAAAATTTGCAGATTTATGTAATCAGAAAGCCCATGTGATGGAAAATATAATGTTGTAATTTCATTTTCATTTCAGTGATAATATAAAATATTTGCTTTCCTTCTTGCATTTTGTTTGTGCCATTATTTGTTGTTTTTGTGAGTTTTAGATTGTAAGGGGAGTACCCTTCATCAAGTGGTATAAGAGTGGGTTTTCCTGAGTGTGTAAACAGATCACTGAACGTGAGGCAGTTTACACCAGGTCTTGTGGTTGTGAGTCTATGAGAAAAGATGCCTCCACGAAGAAATCGTGGTGGGAGAAATGTTGGGGTAACAGAAGAGGGTTTTAGAGCCCTCCAGAGACAAGTTCAAGCACTACAAGAGGAGTTGCGTAGGGGAGCTGATGTCAGAAGAAGAGATGAAGGTGAGGATGAGGCTAGAAATGAGGAGCCATTCGAAGAGGAAGCACAGGATGTAATGGATCCTGGAGAAGTCAAAGTGATTAGGGCCATTTCCAAGATTGGAAAGAGGCCAAAGATAGAAGTTTCTAATTTTTTTGAAAACCTAAATCCAGAGGAGCTGATCGATTGGATCAATGACATGGAAGAGTATTTTGAGTATGAGGAAATAGAAGACCCACATAGGGTCAAATTTGCAAAGGCCAAATTGAAAGGCCATGCTAGCATATGGTGGAAAGAAGTCCAGTTGGAAAGAAATAGAAGAGGAAAAGAGAAAATAACAAGATGTGATCAGATGGTGGAAAAATTGAAAAGACGGTTCATTCTTGGGGACTATGAGTTAGATTTGTTGAAGAAAATACAGGGTTGAAATAAGCAGGAAAATCTATTAAGGAGTATACAAAAGAATTCTACCGAGTCCTGATCAGAAAAGGACATTTTGAGGCCAAGAAGGAGAAAGTTTCCTGTTACATAAATGGGTTGAAACCGAGCATTCAAGAAGAGCTGATTTGGTAAGAATATCTAGCATTGAAGATGCATATCAATTTGCTTTGAAGGTAGAAGAGAAGTTGAATAGGAGGTTTGAAAGTAAGCAAAGAGGTGGATGCCACGGTGGAAGGACTAGTGGATGATCATATGGAGGACAAAATGAAGACCAAAAGAAGGGTGAAGGATCCAGTAGTAGCCAGAACCAAAAAGGAGATAACACCTATCGTCCTCATAATGGAGACCAAAGATGAAGAGGAAGATCTGGGCGAGGAACAAGGAGAGGATGCTTTCATGGAACCTGTTTCCAATGTGGAGAAGAAGGGCATAGGGCATATGAGTGTCCTCAACATCAAGGAAGGACAAATAAAAGACCTGAGGGTAATGCACGAGTTGCAGATGTAGACGAAGAAGCTAAGTCTTTATATTCTGAGGATGCAGAAAGAGGAGAGGTTCTTGTTACTAGAAGATCCTTGTTGAATGAGGAGAAAGAGCCAACTCAAAGGAAGAATTTGTTTTGCACCAGATTTAAGTGTGAAGGTAAAGTTTACAATGTTATTACTGATGGAGGTAGTATTGATAACCTTGTTTCAGAAGAGATGGTTAGTAAGTTGCAGTTGGAGAGAAGAAGGCATCCAAATCCATACTGGATTGCTTGGTTGCAGAAGGACCATAAAGCTTTGGTAAATGAACAATGTATGGTAAAGTTCAAGATTGGAAATTACCATGTTGAGGTATTGTGTGATATTATGCCTATGGATGTTTGTCATGTGTTGTTAGGTAGACCATGGCAGTTTGATTGGCGAGCAGTACATGATGGGCATGCCAACACCTATTCTTTGACAAAGGATGGAGTTCGTCATAAGTTGAAGCCCTTGAAAGATGCAGAGGAAAAGGTATGCAATAATGCAAGAGTTTTTTGGTTGATGGAAGAAAGTTCCTAGAAGGTATGAAGCATGAGCATGTGTTTTGCATTGATTCCTAGAGTTGATAAAGAAGATACTATTGAGGTACCTGTAGAGGTTTCAAATTTGTTGAATGAGTTTCAAGCTATTATTTCTGATAATGTACCTGAAGGTTTTCCTCCAGTAAGAAAGATTAGTCATCAGATGGACCTGATTCCTGGAGCTAGTTTTCCAAATAAGGCAGCTCATCATATGACTCCAGCAAAGAGCGAAGAGTTGAACAAACAAGTGCAAGAGTTGTTGCGGAAGGGATTGATTCAAGAGAGTTTGAGTCCATGTGCAGTACCTATAGTACTAGCACCAAAGAAGGATGGGGAATGGCAGATGTGTACAGATTCTAGAGCCATCAACAAGATCACCATCAAGTACAAATTTCCCTTGCCAAGGATGGATGACATTATGGATTGTTTGAGTGGAGCTGAGTACTTCACGAAGATAGATTTGAAGAGCGGATATCACCAGATCTGTATTAGAGAAGGAGATGAAAGGAAGACAACCTTTAAAACCAAGGAGGGCTTGTACGAGTGGTTAGTCATGCCTTTGGGCTAACCAATGCACCAAGCACATTTATGCGGCTTATGAATGAGGTATTAAAATAATTTATAGAAAAAAATGTTATTGTTTATTTGGATGATATTCTAATTTTCAGTAAGACGTTGGAGGAGCACCTGATGCATATCCGGAAAGTTTTTGAGAAGATAAGGGAGGAGAATTTGTTGATTAATTTGAAGAAATGTAGTTTTGTAAAAAGGGAGTTGGTGTATCTGGGATTTGTTGTCTCAGCAGAGGGTCTTAAAATGGATCCAGAGAAGGTGAGAGCTATCATTGAATGGCCTACCCCGAGGAGTGTTACAAAGGTAAGATCATTTCATGGCCTAACAAGTTTTTACATAAAGTTTATTAAGAGTTTCAGTAGTATTTGTGCACTCTAACTGAAGTAATGAGAAGGGATAGAAAAGATTTTAAGTGGACTACATGAGCAGCAAAAAGTTTTGATATGTTCAAGAAGAAAGTTACAAAGCAACCTGTTTTGGAACTTCTAGATTTCAATAAGGTCTTTCAGGTAGATTGTGATGCTAGTGGCACTACCATAGAAGTTGTTTTGAGACAAGAAGGTAAGCCTTTTGCCTATTTTAGTGAGAAGTTAAATGATGCTAAGAAGAAATATTCTTTTTATGATTAAGAGTTCTATGCTATAGTTCGGGATTTGAAGAAATGGAGACACTATTTGTTGCCAAAATAATTTGTTTTATATACTGATCACCAAGCTTTCTAGTATGCCAATAGTCAAGGAAAGTTGAATCAAAGGCACTTAAAATGGGTTGAGTTTTTGTAGAGTTATACTTTTGTTTTTGAAGCACAGGAGTGGAAGATCAAACAGAGTTGTAGATGCCTTAAGTAGAAGGAAAAATTTGTTGATAGAGATGAATATAAAGGTTGTTGGGTTCAATGAACTTAAGAGTTTGCATCCAAAATATCTAGACTTTGCAGAAGCTTGGAAGGCTTGTTTGGAACCTATTACATTGGATAGGATAAGATGGTTGGATTTCTTAATCCAAGATGGAATGTTGTTTAGAGGAAGCCAATTGTGCATTGCAAGGAGTTCTATGAGAGAGAATCTAATCAAGGAGAAGGATAGTGGAGGATTGTCTGGGCATTTCGGTCGAGACAAGACCATTTCTCTTGTTAGTGAGAATTATTAGTGGCCACAGTTACAACAGGATGTGAAGAAGTTTGTACAAAGTTCGAGAGTATGTCAGATGGCGAAAGGAACAAGTCAAAATATCGGATTGTATCAACCATTACTTGTACCTGAGAGGCCATGGGAGGACATTAGTATGGATTTTGTCCTTGGATTGCCAAGGACACAGAGAGGGCATGATTCCATATTTGTGGTGGTGGATAGATTTTCAAAGATGGCACATTTCATTACGTGTCATAAGACCAGTGATGTTGTTCATATTGCAAAGTTGTATTTCAGAGAGGTGGTGAGACTACATGGTCTACCAAAGAGTATAGTTTCAAATAGAGATACCAAATTTGTTGGTTATTTCTAGAGAACATTATGGAAGAAGTTGAAGACAAATTTGAAGTTTAGTTCTGCTCACCATCCACAAACTAATGGACAAATGAAGGTGGTCAATAGGAGTTTGGGTAACCTGCTAAGATGCTTAGTAGGAGATAAACCAAAGGGATGGGATTTGATTTTACCACAAGCGGAATTTTCTTATTACAATTCTTTCAATAGGAGCACTAGTAAATCACCATTCCAGATTTTATATGGGAGTAGTCCGAGGAATGCTTCTGAATTGAGAAAGATGGATAAAGGAGAGAAGAGTAGTGCTGAGGTTGAAGATTTTGTTGAGCACCTATTGAATTTGCATGACGAGGTGAAGAAGCATATCAATAAGATGAATTCTTAGTATAACGTTAAGGCAGATCAGAAAAGAAGGTATAAGGAGTTCCAAGTAGGAGATGAAGTCATGGTTCATTTGCGAAAGGAAAGGTTTCCAGTTGGTACATACAACAAGTTGAAGATGAAAAAGTTTGGACCATGCAAGATTCTGAAGAAGCATGATTCAGGAAATGCATATGAGGTAGAGTTTCCTGATGGAATTCATATTTCACCTGTGTTTAACATCTCAAATTTAATAGAATATCATGAGGGAGGAATTGATGAAGAAATAATAGAGGCACAATGGAACATTCCAGCACCTACTTCAGAAAAGGAGGAGATAGAAGACATTTTGGATAGTCGTGTGGGAAGAAGCACAAGAAACAGGCAATATGCAGAGTACTTGGTGAAATGCAAAGGAATGCCTATTGAAGATTCATCATGGTTATCTGAGTCTGAGGTTAACCGTCTTGGTTTCCCTCTAACTCCTGAGAAGTGACAAGGTCACTTTTCAAATTAACTCAGGTGCCTGATGCAGGAGCATCCAGGGTGTAAGAGCAATCTTGCATCACCCAAAAAAAAATGTTGTTTGTTTTCAATAAGGGGTAAATTTGGTAGGTATACTATTTTTGTAAGTTTGTAATGCATAATTCAACACGGAATCTTACATAGATCTCCAAAATGGTAAATTGAAGCCAATGGCGAAGAAATCACTTCAATACCATTTGTCATTTGAGAGAAATTAAAATTTTAATTTTCAAAAATCCTAGTAAAATCTTTGGGGTCAATTTTGAGGCACTTAGAGGCTCCGGATGGGCCTTAAAATTGCTAGAAAACAAAATTACTTGGCCATTTTGGCCCTATTTTTAGGCTCAAGATTTCTCGAGACCTTTCCAAAAAGGTATTATAATAGAAAATCCGACGGTCAGATCAAAAGTTATGACCCTGCAAAATTGTAATACCAAAATTAATAAAATTTCAAAATATCTTCCTGAGGAAGTTACACTTTCCAGAAGATTCTAGGGTGGTTACACCTTCCAAATAAAAGGATGTAAAGGGGGACTATAGAGGTGAGGCCAGAGCAGAGTAGATGGTGGCTCCGATTTGCAGATTTGTAGATTTATGTAATCAGAAAGCCCATGTGATGGCAAATATAATGTTGTAATTTCAGTTTCATTTCAGTGATAATAGAAAATATTTGCTTTCCTTCTTGCATTGTTTTTGTGCCATTATCTGTTGTTTTTGTGAGTTTTAGATTGTAAGGGAAGTACCCTTCATCAAGTGGTATCAGAGCGGGTTTTACTGAGTGTGTAAATAGATTGCCAAACGTGAGGCAGTTTGCACCAGGACTTGTGGTTGTGGGTCTGTGAGAAAAGATGCGTCCACGAAGAAACCATGGTGGGAGAAATATTAGGGTAACAAAAGAGGGTTTTAGAGCCCTCCAGAGACAAGTTCAAGCACTACAAGAGGAGCTGAGTAGGGGAATTGATGTTAGAAGAAGAGATGAAAGTGAGGATGAGGCTGGAGATGAGGAGCCATTCGAAGAGGAAGCACAAGATGTAATGGATCATGGAGAAGTCAGATTGATTAGGGCCATTTCCAAGATTGGAAAGAGGCCAAAGATAGAAGTTTCTAATTTTTTTAAAAACGTAAATCCAGAGGAGCTGATCGATTGGATCAATGACATGGAAGAGTATTTTGAGTATGAGGAAATCGAAGACCCACATAGGGTCAAATTTGCAAAGGCCAAATTGAAAGGACATGCTAGCATATGGTTGAAAGAAGTCCAATTGGAAAGAAATAGAAGAGGAAAAGAGAAAATAACAAGATGGGATTGGATGGTGGAAAAATTGAAAAGACAATTCAT
>VDFB02000002.1:163172151-163307480 GCA_007258455.2 Sequoia sempervirens | reverse complement strand
ATCGTGCTAGGATTGGTCAACAAACCAATCAAGACATTGGCTACCTAAATGCAATGTGCTATAAGACACCTCTAAATGTTCCACGATTCCCATACTTGTTTCACAAAAATACAATAGTCGACATGCACAACAAAAAATGCTAGACTACTTATCAACAAAGCTTTATGTTTTAGAGGCGATTGATAAACAAGACACAATGATTGATAGTATTCAATTTCAACCTCAGAAATCATTATTGCCTAGCACAATTCTACTCAAGCAAGACATTTCGGTGGAATTGATTGTTGGCAACATTGATACAAAAGATGGACTGGTCAATGGTGCAAATGACATCTTCAAATTGCATACAACTGAGCAAGAAGATATTGTTTGGATAGAATTCAATGATTTCACTGTTGGCAAATTGCATCGACAAAAAATGCAAAATCTATACACAAATTGTATTATGCCTTCTTGGACACCTATAACAAGAATCATTAGAAAAGTTAAGATAAGGTACAAAAATACTCACTCAAGAACAATTTCCTTTGCAACTTGCATGCGCACGAACTATTCATAGAGCCCAAGGTATCACAATGGATGTAGTTGCTTTTGACCCATGTAAGGTCTATCAACATGGTCTTGTGTACATTTCCTTATCACGTGTAAGAAACATCGAGTCACTATATCTCATGCATAAACTGCAATAACAAAACTTCAAAGTCTCAGAAATAGTATATGGTGAAATGCAACACCTTATGGCCTCAGTGCAATGGAAAGTACAACATAGCCTTTTGTATGTCTCTCCAAGTCATTTTACCATGTGTTCTTTGAATACACGTAGCTTTGCATTGTATGCACAAGAAATAGCCAATGGCCATGATATGCTCCAAGCAACTATCCTTTGCTTCCAAGAAACCAAACACAATGTGATCGACCACATTGGCTTCCTTGAAAAAACATGCAATTGCTATACTACAGTAGGTATTCACGGCCTATTAACATGTTGCAGGAAAACAGTTCCAGTGCAAAAATTTCATAGTTTTTCAAAAAAATATCTAGAATCAATAACCATTGACCTATTGCATGTCAACACTACTCTCCACATCATAAATTTGTACTTGACACCAAACACACCCATTTGTGATCTTCTTAATTTAATACAAACCGATGTTACCTCATTGCCACCTAATTCAAAATTGATTATTGCTGGAGACTTTAACATTGACATGTTACAATCCACAAGAACAAAAGCACTTCTTGAATTTATGCAACAACACAAACTGTCGCTGATTGTTGACAAGCCAACAACACATGCAGGCAGTTTGTTGTATCACTTTTGGATATATAACATAAAAATTGCTACTGCCAAGTTCACAATACTAGATACATATTGGTCATACCACTTTGAAATATCCCTTTAGTTCTAGTCCTAGGGAATATAATTCTAATCTCTTGGCACATGTTGCCATGTATTCAAACCAACTTAAATGCTATTACACAGTCATTTGAACAAAATAGTATATAGTTTACCAAGTGCAACTATTTACTATCAACATTCTCTCTGTAGTGTGCTATTATTATTGCTCCTCACCGCTACAAGAAAACAAGGTGCAATTTCTGTAAGTATGAAAGAATTATTGGATTAATCATTCTTCATGTTGGTCATATGTCTAATCAAAATACTTATCCTTCCACTGTTCTACCTACGCAGATCTCAACTTTGCTATTGTTCTTGATGGCGATTGCCAGTCATGCTCTTGTAAACTTCTCACATGATTATGCTATTGTAAATGACTACATATCCATTCTGAAACATGTATGTTATCATCCATAATATTGCTAAACCTTTGCACATTATATGTTTCTTCATTACAAACAAATTAGAAAGTCAAGATTGTTATGGATTGCAGAACTATCTTGAAACAAATCTGCATAATATTTAATATATGTATATGAACTTTTTAAATTGATTCTATAGCTTCTATTGAGTGCTATCTAATTTTTCATTTATATTCTCCACTGTAGTTGCTATAAACTTTGTATCTCGTTGCTTGTGTTTTCTACCGATGCAGATGTTAGCTTTGGATATTGTTTAGAGAGAACACTACCAATCGTACTCTTGGAGATATCTCACATGATTATGTTGTTGCAAATGAGCAGACAACTATTTTGAAATAGGTATTTTATTATGCAAAATATTACAACTTTGCACATCATACGTTTCTTCATTACAAACAAATCACAATTCGCAAAACTAGCTTGAAGTAGATCCATATAATATTTATTCTATGGATATGAACTTTTTAAATTGATGGCTGCAGGGTGCACATGCCTTACCAGTTCATAGAACATAAATCTTAACATTTTCCAACCCGCGGCATAATATTCAGACCATCTACAAACAAGTAAATGCTTAACAGTTGACACCAGCAAACTTGAAAACCATATTAGATCTCATTAATGCTTTCTTTTCAATTTGTTTTAATCCATTCTCGACACAAATATCTCATTTCATATATTTCTAGAAACACTTGCAAAACACCAACCACAGTTCCTACACAACACAAAAGGGATAAGTCAGATGACAAACAAGAAGAAAAGAGACAAGTATTGTATTCCATTTGTGTCATATATAGCTTGACTTTGTGTATGCTTAAGTGTCCATTTAGTTTCTGTCATTGCTCAAATTACAATGTACAGATTGAAGGCATAAACTGTACAACCATCAAGCATACTCGACATATGCACAAAACAATCGACTTCAACATTTGAAGGTGATATTGTAGCCATTTATGGCCTTGCTATTACCAAAAATCCTAGATCACCACCAAAAGCAGCAATTGTGCATGTTGATTTGGTGGATAGCCACGGCCAAATCATAATCACTGTAAACATTAACAACAAACTAATTTGTACATTTCTGCTGTAGTTATTGCCTGATACAAGTGTGCATTTCATAAATTTTGTCATTAGAAAAAAAAAACACAATATGAAAGAGGAGATGTTGATTATTCCCTTGTATTAACCCCTCAAACCACCATTCAATCCATTAATAAAGTCTGTAAGAACATAGACTAATTCCCGACACAACCATCTCGCAACTCATCCAATCAAACAACAACTACTCTATTGGAACAATTGGCGTTGTTGTTACTAGTCACCATCAAGCGCCGATGCAATATGAGCTGCAAGTTAAAGATGGAGAGTCCCAGGATGATTTGGCTACTGTAAGATGTTTTACCTATTAATGCATTCCTCGAGAATTGTGCTAACAATATTTATTTTTCGCCATGCTAATGTTTTTGAGATTATTTTATTGAAAGGAAATTTTGGCCTTTTCTTTGTAATTTTGTCATTGGTTGTTGTCATTTTCCTTGTGGTTTTGTGTTTTTTTAATTAATTTAATTATTCTAATTAATTTAGCAAATTGCTAATGTTTTGTTGCTATTGGAAATATTTCATGACTTTGTAATGTTCTTTGATATAATCGTGTCTTCGCGCCCAATGTTTTTGTTGATGTGTGGCATTTTAACGAGGACATTGTGCATTTACTGTTAGCACATTTTTATTTATTGTGAATAGATTGAAGTGCAAGTGTCATTAATGGCTTATGGTGTGAAGTTTTAAGTTTGTCGAGCAAAGGATTATTTTCTTTGTTTATTCATTTTCTCATATTGTTTGATGAGGGTGAAATTTGTGTCTTTTGAGAGGGTTTACATCTATCGTGTTGGAAGCGAAAAAGGAGGTATTTGTAAGTTCCTATATCTTTTACACTATCATTTTTGTGTTGTATAGTCATTTGCTCAGATTGTTTGATGAGGATGAAATCAGTGTCTCTTGAGAGGGTTTATGTCTAGCATATTGGAAGCGAAAAGCGGGGCATTTGTAAGTTTCTATATCTTTTACAATGTCGTTTTATAGTTTTTTCATCTTTGCATTTGATGGGTTAATGTCTATTATTTGTTGTTCTCTAGATTTTATGGGTTAATGTCTACTCTTCCCTATGTTTGAGTGTTTTTATGGATTAGTCTCTGTTGTTGAGTTAAAGACTTAACACCATAATTCATTAATGTCAACTTCTCTGCTAGCCACGATTAAGAATGGAACTAATATTTTTTCTACATGCATGCATGCCAACTGCACTTGAATCTATTAAATGAAAATGAAAATTAGGTCTAAATAAGTGGAAAATGTCTCGGTATAACTAAAGTGTAGGCATTGTTAATGGCTTATGGTGTGAAGTTTTAAGCGTGTCGAGCAAAGGATTATTTGTATTCTTTATTCACTTGCTATGATTGTTTGATGAGGGTGAAATCTGTATCTGTTGAGAGGGTTTATGTCTACTATTTTGCAAGCAATAAATGAGGTGTTTGTAAGTTCCTATATCTTTTATAGTGTTTTTTTATAGTTTTTTACATCTCTGCTTTTTATGCGTTAATGTCTAGTGTTTGTTCTTCTCTACATTTTATGGGTTAATGTCTATTCTTCCCTATCTTTCAATGCTTTTATGGGTTAGTCTCTCTTGTCGAGTTAAAGACTTAACACCATAATTCATTAATGTTGACTTCTCTGCTGGCCACGATTAAGAATGGAACAAATATTTTCTCTGCACGCATGCATGCCAACTGCACTACAATCTATTAAATGAAAATGAAAATTAGGTCTAAATAAGTGCAAAATGTCTCGTATAAAATCATTTCATCAATTGGTAATGTTTTGTTTGTATTGGAAATATTAGACTGAAGTGCAGGTGTCATTAATGTCTTATGGTGTGAATTTTTAAGTCTGTCGAGCAAAGGATTATTTGCGTTGTTTATTCATTTGCTTGGATTGTTTGATGAGAGTGAAATATGTGTCTCGTGAGAGGGTTTATATTTATTGTATTAGAAGCGACGAGGAGTTTATAAGTTCATATATCTTTTACACTATCATTTTGCGTTCTAATATGTGTTTGTTGAGAGGGTTTATGTCTATCGTATTGAAAGAAAAAAATGAGGCGTTTGTAAGTTCCTATAACTTTTACAGTTTCGTTTTATAATTTTTTACATCTGTGCATTTTGTGGGTTAATTTTTATTGTTTGTTGTTTTTTTGCATTTTATGGGTTAGTGTCTATTGTTCGATATCTTTGAATGCTTTTATGGGTTAGTCTATGTTGTTGAGTTAAATACTTAACACCATAATTCATTAATGTCGAGTTCTCTGCTAGCCATGATTAAGAATGGAACTAATCTTTTCTCTACACGCATGCATGCTAGCTGCACTTCAATCTATTAAATGGAAATGAAAATTATGTCTAAATAGGTGCAAAATATCTTGGTATAAAATCATTTCATCAATTGGCAATGTTTTGTACGTATTGGAAATATTTCATGGGTTTGTAAAGTTCTTTGATATAGTTGTGTCTTTCCACCGAGTGTTTCTGTCGATGCATGGTGTTTTAATGAGGAAATTTAGCATTTGCTATTCCCTAATTTTCATTGATTAATGGATTGTGGTGTCAAGTTTAAGGCTGTCGACAGACACAAATTTGACCCTCATCAAACAATCTATCAAAAAAGGATGCATTTGAAAGTTCCTATATCTTTTACACTGTCATTTCATACTTTTTTTATGTCCCTCTAATGGGTTAATCTCTGTCATTCATTATCATTGAGTGCTCTTATTGGTTCATGTTTGTTGTTCAGTTAAAGACTTAACATCATAATTCATAAATGTCAAGTTCTTTGTTGGCCATCATTAACAATGCAATATGTTAAATGAAATTTAGGTCTAGATAAGTGCAAAATCTATCGATGTAAAATCTATAGCTGTTGGGAGGGTTTATAACTATCCTGTTGGTATGCATGTTGTAACAAATATGTTTGCATCGTTTAAAAGCTATTGTGCAGTTAGACCTTGCCTTTTAAGGCAGGAGACTAATGTTTTCATTGCACTCATGCCTACTAATGCATTCCTTGAGAATCATGCTGGCAATCTTTATTTTTTGCCATGCTAATATTTTCGGGATTATTTTATTAAAAGACATTTTTGGCCTTTTCTTTGCAATTTTGTCATTGGTTGTTGCCATTTTCATCATGGTTTTGTGTTTTTTTTATAATTAATTTAATTATTCTAATTAATTTAACCAATTCCTAATGTTTTGTTGCTATTGGAAATATTTCCTGACTTTGTAATGTTTTTTGATATAGTCATGTCTTCACACCTAGTGTTTTTGTTGACGCATGGCATTTTAATAAGGACATTGTGCATTTAATATTAGTACATTTTCATTTATTGTGAATAGACTGAAGTACAGGCGTTATTAATGGCTTATGGTGTGAAGTTTTAAGTCTGTCAAGCAATTTCTTCATTTGCTTAAATTGTTTGATGAGGGTGGAATCTGTGTGTATTAAGAGCGTTTATATCTATGGTATTGTAAGCGAAAAAGGAGGCATTTGTAAGTTCCTATATCTTTTACATTTTTACAATGGTTTAATCTCTGTTGTTCCTTATTGATGAGTGTTTTTATGGGTTAATCTCTGTTTTTGCAATTTTCTCGTTGGCTTTTGATATTTTAGTTGTGGTTTTGTATTTTTTCAATCCAAATTAATTGTGTTCATGAGATACTGATAGACATTGAAAGATGTCTATTTGTTCAAGATATGTCTGATGTACAGTGGATGTTTTGATGCATGTATATCATGCATGTCTTGAACATATAAGACTTTTATTGAAGATGTATATTTGGAACTGTTAAAATGAAGTTTGTGCTAATTTTTTGTAATTTTCCCATTCGCAAATGATATTTTGTTCCTGGTTTTGAATTTTCCAAATTGCAAATGATATGTTATTGTAGCATCTTCATTATTAATATGCAATTTGAGTTATATTCTTGCAATTTCCTAATTGGTTTTTGATAATTTGGTCCTGGTTTTCTATTTTTTCAATCCAAATTAATTGTGTGTGCATGAAACAATGATAGAAATTGAAAGATGTCTATTTGTTCAAGATATATCTGATGTATCGTGGATGTTTTGATGCATGTACATCATGGATATCTTAAACAGATAAGACTTCTATTGAAGATGTGTATTTGGAACTATTAAAATGAATAATGTGCTTTTTTTTGCAATTTTGTCATTGGCAGTTGATATTTTGTTACTGGTTTTGTATTTACCCAATTGCAATTTATTCTTTGGAGCAATGAAGGAAAAAAAAATCAATTCATAATGATTTGAGTTCACTTGGCTTGTGTGTATGAGCACATTTTTCTTCTATTTTGATCTAATTTTCATTTATTGTAAATAGAGTCAAGTGCAGTTGCCATTAATGGATTATGGTGTCAAGTTTCATGGCTGTCAAGCAAAAGATTCTTGTGTGTATGACCACATTTTGGATTTATTTAGATATGATTTTCATTTATTGTGAATAGATTCAACTGCAGTCGCCATTAATGGATAATGGTGTTCAATTTTTTTTGCTCGGTATTAATATTTTTTTATTATTAAACCATAGTGTAAAAGTCAAATACATCATCTTCTTGTTTTTCATGTATCCTCCTACCACCCCAAAAAAACACCTACAAATAACTCCATTGTGTCAAAATTTTAACAAAAAACCTACCATACCTTAATCTAAAAACTTGAACTTCTACTTCGAATTCGAAAAAGTCCTCAAAATTACTTACAGAACAAATAAAATTTATACCTATCCTGACCACCTTGCATTCAGACGCAACCCCATTACATCCCTCACAGGGCTAAACCCCCAAATTTAACAAACATGGACAACTGAGATTCAAAATTTTCATTCACAGAAGAAACAAAAAACTTTAAAGCTCATGTCGAGCTACTCGGGTCCGCGCCGCTCCCTGACGCTCTCATCACCTTCCTCTTATGAGGATGCAACTCTTTTCCTTCCAATCTATCAACTTCTGCTTGTGCCTGGGAAATCACCACTTCCACCTCCATCAGTTCCACAAACAACTTCAAGGCCTCCCACCCACGTCTGGCTTCCTCTCTCCATCGGGCTTTAAGTCTCCCTTCCGACCATCTCACAAAAGGAATGCATCCCTCAACCTCATTACCTTCTACAGTCTCAATGCCTTCATGCACATCCAACCCTTCACCCGAAACGACCCACTCTAAAATCGAGTCCATTCCCTCCTAGAAATCTCACTGCACAATCGCTTCCATCACCTTCTTTATTGTTTTCACCATCTCCCCCAAATCCAACCCCCATGCCATGATCAAAGAATAAACATCCATGTTAGTGTAAAACCTGTGCCTGAAAACTCCAAACCCCATGCCAAAAATCAACTGCACACACTACACTAGCCTTTGATCATTGTATAAAAAAATCTCTTTTAGTCTCCTCTTCAAAATTTCACCAAAAAAAGGACAAAGTTGTTGCTTTTTCAGGAGCGTGAAGTTTGCCTCCATTGTAAATCTGCAACTCCAAAGTCAACACCCAAAACTAGACTGTTTCAATAATTCTTCTCCACCATAAAACTCAGAAGAAACATTGAGAGCCGAGGACTTAAAGAGTTTAATCCACATTAATTCTCCACACTCGGCCATGAATGCAAAGCGTACATTCACCGCCGCCACCCAACTCATCAACATTCCTTTAGTCGCTTTGAACTACAATCCACATTGCTTCTTACTCATTAATTACTAAGTACTTCCCTCCTCTCATTAAACCACCTCCTCAAAATCCAATTGCCTTAAATCTTTAATTCTTGACTCACCAACTTCTTCAAAATTTAAAGCCCACTTTGATAAAATGTATGCTTCTACATTTATAGATCTCCTTACGTGGCTAACAACGAAATCCTTGAAAGATGCTAAATCCTTAATTTTAACAATTAAATTATGCAGATGCCACACATCAATGCTTCCCTTCATCACTACCTAGATGATGATTAGAGAATCACCTTCTAGATGTATCTTTGAAGCCCCCAATTTTTTACCATGTCTAATTGTTGTTAATGCTACTGAGGCTTCAACTACATTGTTTGTCCCCACCTCTAGCTTCTTCGCCCCAAAGGCCAACACATTCCCTTTCCAATCACGTACAATAAAACCTGCCCCTGATGGTCCAGGGTTCCCTTTGGAGGCACCATCAAAATTGACTTTCCACCATCCCTCCATCGGTTTTTCCCAAGCAACCTCCTCTGATCCCTTAGAAATTGGATTAACCCAGCTAAGCCCCTTAACTGGCATAATGGTGTTCATTTTTTGAGTCTTATATATATGTGTGGTTCGAGTATATATGTATGCTACACATACATACATACATACATATATATACACACATATATATATACATACATATATATATATATAAACACATACATATATATACACACATATATATATACATACATATATACATACATATATATATACATACATATATATATATATATATATATATATATATAGATTCAAGTGGAGTCACTATTAATGGATTATGGTGTTAAGTTTTATGGCTATCAAGCAAAAGGTTCTTGTGTGTGCGACCGCATTTTGCATTTATGTATGTGTGTATATATATATATGCATGTATGTATACATACATACATACATACATACATACATACAAACATACATACATATACACACATACATACATACATACATACATACATATATATATGTATGTATGTATATATATAAACACATACATATATATACACACATATATATACATACATACATATATAGATTCAAGTGCAATTGCTATTAATGGATTATGGTGTTAAGTTTTATGGCTATCAAGCAAAAGGTTCTTGTGTGTGCGACCGCATTTTGCATTTATTTAGATATAATTTTCATTTATTGTGAATAGATTCAAGTGCAGTAGTCATTAATGGATATTGGTGTTGAGTTTTTAGCCTATCAAGCAAAGGATTATTTGTGTTGTTTATTCATTTGCACATAACATTGAATCAAGGTAAAATATGTGTCTCTTGAGAGGGTTTATAGCTATTGTGTTGGAACCAGAAAAGGAGACTTTTCTAAGTTCCTATATCTGTTGTTCGCTATCATTGAGTGATTTTATGGGTTAATTTATGTTGTTTAGTTAAAGACTTAACATCATAATTCATTAATGTCGACTTCTGTGTTAGCCACCATTAACAATGCAATTTATGTTTCCTCTGCCATGCATGGATGCCAACTGCACTTCAGTCTATTAAAATAAAATCACAGGTTGATGTCTACATTGGCTAATATGCTATGTATATATTTATATATAGGTATATATATACACCTATATATATATCTACATGTATACATACACATATATGTATGTATACGTACATATATGTATATATACACACATATATATGTATGTGTATATATATATGTATGTGTATATATATATATGTATGTATATATATATGTACATGTATATATATATGTACATGTATACATATATGTGTTTATATATGTATGTATGTATGTGTGTGTGTATATATGTGTGTGTGTGTGTGTATGTGTGTGTGTGTGTATGTATATATATATGGATGAATATATATGTATGTATATGTGTGTGTGTGTGTGTGTGTGTGTGTGTGTATGTGTGTGTGTGTGTGTATGTGTGTGTGTGTGTGTGTATATATGTGTGTGTGTGTATATATGTGTGTGTGTGTATATATGTGTGTGTGTGTATATATATGTGTGTGTGTGTGTGTGTGTATGTATGTATGTATACATATATATATGTATCTATATATATGTGCATATATGGGAAAAGGCATGTACCTATTATTTATGCATACCTAGGTGAAACAAATACTGAATATTATTAGCCCCTGAAACAAAGAAACTATATAGAAGGCAATTTCAGAAGTTGTTAGATAAAATTGCTGCACAATGTATATTATCTATAACCACATGTCAAATATACGTGTGATGTTTAGGCCCCATTTATTTAGAAGCATGGCATAGTGTGTTTTGCAGCGGTCTTTGATTTTGCAGGGGTCTTTGCCAAATGTTTATTGTTTGGCATCTTTCCTTCATTGAAGACATGGATCTACTGCTACAACAATGTGAAAAGGTATGTTCTAAACCAATTTATGCATTTGTGGATTCTACAGCATGAGATTTGAAAGGAATAGAACATAATATTTTCTACACAATGATTATTCTAATAGATTTAGCAATTACATCCACACTAAGTATGTACAATACTTCATTTCAAAACTTTCATTATAGAATGACTGTCTGCATTAACATTTACATTTTAACAAACTCCTTTTAATTAAATTAATGTACGTATTCTAGAACATACAATTTCTAATCTAGTTTAGTGCCATTGAATTCTTAAACTGATTTTCCTTGGAATTTTCCATCTGAACAATTCTATATTTTACAGGTTATAGTCCCCAGTAGCCATGCAAAGCTCTATGCCACAGTTCAACTGATCCTAGCATCAACAAAAAACCCTTTCATATTGTTTAGGAATATTGTTCATTCTAGGGCAAAAGGTACAAGTCTAATGAAAACAACATAGTCTAGCTTCATTGACGAGCTCAATGATGCATCTACAAAAGCCTCCCTAGAACCACTTAAGTCCTCAAGCATGGAAGTAAACACCTAAAACATTTATGTTTCACATAATAGTATAGGGTTCTGATTCAAAGCACTTGTCATGTGTGCCTTGCTATTATGATGTTGTTTTTAAATTTTGTAAAAACTTCCAAAATTGCATTCTTGTAATTTTCCACTAATTACATTTGCATTACCATTCTAGGTGACTTGAACACTGAGGCCTAAAAATGTCCACTTGCTCCCATACGAACCAATTTGCACATCATGTAAATAAAGGGTTTTTTTAACACAAACATCAAAAAATGATCTTGCACGATGCACATGTGTAGCTGACACAAAATTTGAATACATGCACTTTCTCCAATACACTGTTCAAACAACAGATGGACCTATGGATTGTTATCTGCACAAACAACAATTACAAAACAACTTCCCCTAGCTAGCTGCAATACCATTTGAAAATTACAAGAAAGACATGTCTGCAGTAATGTTCTTGTTATGAAAGTTTCAATTACAAGGAACATTCACACTTGCAATGGATAATTGCATCATACAAATTGCCAGCTTAGCATAGGTGCTTACCTTGTAGTATTGCAATTTTGATTCTCATTCCTTTATAGCATATTGTAACAACTACATTGTGAGAATCATAATGCTAATTGCTTGTGATGTAGGATACATGTAGTAGAACATAACAACATAGAACAATATCAAGAAGCAAAATGTCAAAGAAGCTACATAGCATGGATGTTGTTGACAATATCAATGACAAGACAATTTTATTGATGCTTTAATGAAGACTAGTCTGATTATTTATTTTAACTTCTTATGTGCACCATATAATTTCATGATTGACTATTGGTCTGTTTCAAACATATATGCTATGGAGATAAATCACTTTGCTTGGCATTTCAGAAACAATTATTAGTGGTGTTTCATGGACTACATTTTTTATTCTATGCATATCATAGTAATACATGTTTATGATGAAATGAAAACTATAGCGAACCAATGTTGATTGTGTGTGAAATAGAAGATATGTGTTCTAAGATGCCTAATGCTTTTACATACAATGTTGTAATCTTCCAAGAATTGGATAGCAAGAAAATGATTATGGCCTTGTTTGTAATGCTATTTTGAAGAACTTGGTTTGTGGCTTTGAAAATGGATGAAAAATATAAAGTAGGTGATCAGTATATTAATTTATCATTTTCATTGCAAAATGGTGGCACATCTTAGAAATCATGAAACCAAGTCTCTCAAATAATGACATCTTCTTACATGTATCTCAGACGAGTCATTGTTCATGTGCCATAGACTATAGTTGTTGATGGTAGTTGACATTTATTTGGATTTGTAACTTCTTATATCTTTTATAATGTAATTTTTATAGTTTATATGCCTTTCCAATTCATTAATGACTTATGGTGTGAAGTTTTAGGTTTGTTAAGCAAAGGATTATTTGCATTTCTTATTCATTTGCTTAGATTGCTCGATGAGCATGAAATCTGTGTTTATTGAAAGGGTTAATACCTATCGTATTGGAAGTGAAAAAGGAGGCATTTGTAAGTTCCTATATCTTTTACACTATCATTTTTTGCGTTGTTTATTTGTTTTCTCAAATTATTTGATGAGAGTGAAATGTGTGCCTCTTGATAAGGTTGGAAGTGAAAAACAAGGCGTTTGTAAGTTCGTATATTTAAAGAACAGGGTAATGGGTCTTGTTTTGTTGCAAATTACTTTTGGAAAAAGGAAGGGAAAAATTTAATCAATTCCTAACATTTTGTTGCTATTGCAAATATTTCATGCCTTTGTAATGTTCTTTGATATAGCCGTGTCTTCACACCAAATGTTTCTGTCCACGTGTGGCATTTTAACAAGGACATTTTGCATATATAGTCCCTAATTTTCATCTATTGTGAATAGACTGAAGTGCAAGTATCATTTATGGCTTATGGTGTGAAGTTTTGAGTCTATTGAGCAAAGGATTATTTACGTTGTTTATTCATTTGCTTAGATTGTTTGATGAGGGTGCTGGGATAGTTTATATCTATCGTATTCAAAGCAAAAAAGGAGGCATTCGTAAGTTCTTATATCTTTTACACTCTCATTTTTGTGTTGTTTATTCACTTGCTCAGATTGTTTGATGAAGGTGAAATATGTGTCTGTTTACAGGGTTTATGTCTATCGTGCTGGAAGCAAAAAACAAGGCGGTTGTAAGTTCCCATATCTTTTACAATGTTGTTTTATAGTTTTTTACATCTCTACATTTTATGGGTCAATTTTCTATGAGAAATATTTCATCAATACGCAATATTTTTTGGTAATCATCTTCAGATTTTAAAAAGCTTATAAGTATTTTGTCATTGGATGTTGCTATTTTCTTCGTGGTTTTGTATTTTTATAATATATTATTTTCGACGCAAGAAAGGGAAAAATTTAATCAACTCCTAATGTTTTGTTGCCATTGGAAATATTTCATGGCTTTGCAATGTTCTTTGATATAGTCATTCCTTTGCATCTAGTGTTTTTGTCCATACATGGCATTTTAACGAGGGCATCGTGCATATATAGACCCTAATTTTTCATTTATTGCAAATAGATTGAAGTGCAGGTATCATTAATGGTTTATGGCGTGAAGTTTTGAATCTGTTGAGCAAACAATTATTTGTGTTGTTTATTCATTTGCTTAGATTGTTTGATGGGGGTGAAATCTGTGTCTATTCAAAGAGTTTATATCTATTGTATTGGAAGCAAAAAAGGAGGCTTGTGTAAGTTCCTATATCTTTTACACTGTCATTTTTGCATTGCTTATTCACTTGCATAGATTGTTTGATGAGGGTGAAATATTTTACAGGGTTTACGCCTATCGTGTTGAAAGCAAAAAATGAGGCGATTGTAAGTTCCTATATCTTTTACACTACCATTTTTGCATTGTTTATTCACTTGCTCAAATTGTGTCATGGGCGTGAAATTTGTGTCTGCTGACAGGGTTTATGTCTATCATGTTTGAAGCAAAGAACGAGGCGGTTGTAAGTTCCTATATCTTTTACAGTGTCGTTTTATAGTTTTTTGTATCTTCGCATTTTATGGGTCAATTTGCTATGAGAAACATTTCATCAATGCACAATGTTTTTTTTGTAAACATCTTCATATTTTTTTTAAAAATTTAATCGATTCCTAATGTTTTGTTGCAATTGGAAATATTTCATGGCTTTCTAATCTTCTTTTATGTAGTCGTGTCTTTGCACCCAGTGTTTCTATCCACACGTGGCATTTTAACGAGGACATTGTGCATATATAGTCCCTAATTTTCATTTATTGTGAATAGACTGAAGTGCAGGTGTCATTAATGGCTTATGGTGTAAAGTTTTGAGTCTGTTGAGCAAAGGATTATTTGCATTATTTATTCATTTTCTCATATTGTTTGATGAGGGTGAAATTTGTGTCTATTGAAAATTTTTATATCCATTGTATTCGAATAAAAAAAGAGGCATTTGTAAGTTCATATATCTTTTACATTGCAATTTTTGCATTGTTTATTCACTTGCTTGGATTGTTTGATGAGGCTGAAATTTGTATTCTGTTGACAGGGTTTATGTCTATCATCTTAGAAGAAAAGTTACAAAGTAAAATACCAATTTCCTTCAAATTCAGAATGGGGGGAATTGGAATTTATAGAAGTTGATCTCGTTTACCTGACTTCTCAGATAGGTTTTGAACTAGCATGAGGTATCCATATGCATGGAAGTTCCGATAGGTACATTTTGTATCTTCACAACTCCCATTTCCCCAACATGGTTGGCTTGGCAAGTCCTACAGATTCTCAAAGTCATTTGTTGCATAATATGGTCTTTTGAGAGGATTTATATCTATTGTATGGGTAATATGGTCTATTGAGAAGGTCAATGGATTGTTTGATGAGGGTGAAATCTGTGTCTATTGAGAGGGTTTATATCTATCATATTGCAAGCAAAAAGGAGGCGTTTGTAAGTTCCTATATCTTTTACACTGTCATTTTTTGTGTTGTTTATTTATTTTCTTAGATTTTTTTATGGGGGTGAAATATGTTTCTATTGACAGGGTTTGTGTCTATCATCTTGAAAGCGAAAAAAAAGGCATTTGTAAGTTACTATATCTTTTACAGTGCTATTTTATAGTTTTTTACATCTTTGCATCCGTAATGGGCCCTATTTTGTTGCAAATTATTTTCGACGCTAGAAAAGGACAAATTTAATCAATTCCTAATGTTTTGTTGCTTTTGGAAATATTTCATGGCTTTCTAATGTTCTTTGATGTAGTCATGTCTTCTCACCTAGTGTTTTTGTCCACACGTGGTGTTTTAACGAGGACATTGTGCATATATAGTCCCTAATTTTTATTTGCATTATTTATTCATTTGCTTAGATTCTTTGATGAGGGTGAAATCTGTGTCTATTGAGAGAGTTTATACCTATTGTATTGGAAGCGAAAAAGGAGGCATTTGTAAGTTCCTATATCTTTTACACTGTCATTTTTGTGTTGTTTATTCACTTGCTCGAATTGTTTGATGAGAGTGAAATCTGTGTCTGTTGATAGGGTTTATGTCTATCATCTTGGAAGCAAAAAATGAGGCAGTTGTAAGTTCCTATATCTTTTACAGTGTCATTTTATAGTTTCTTACACCATTGCATTTTATGGGTTAATTTCTATTGTTTTTTATTCTCTGCATTTATTAGTCCCTAATTTTCATTTATTGTGAATAGACTAGATTGCAGGCATCATTAATGGCTTATGGTGTGAAGTTTTAAGTCTGTGGAGCAAAGGATTCTTTGCGTTCTTTATTCATTTGCTCAGACTGTTTGATGAGGGTGAAATCTGTGTGTTGAGAGGGTTTATATCTATCACATTAGAAGCGAAAAAGGAGGCATTTGTAAGTTCCTATATCTTTTACACTGTCATTTTTACGTTGTTTATTCATTTGCTTAGATTGTTTGATGAGGGTGGAATGTATGTTTGTTGACAAGGTTTATGTCTATCATATTTGAAGCGAAAAATGAGGCGTTTGTAAGTTCCTTTATCTTTTACAGTTTCATTGTATAGTTTTTAACATCTCTGCATTTTATGAGTTGAAGTTTATTGTTTTTTGTTCTCTGCATTTTATGGGGTTAATTTCTATTCTTCCCTATCTTTGAGTGCTTTTATGGGTCACTCTCTGTTGTTGAGTTAAAGACTTAACACATCAATTGGTAATGTTTTGTTGCTATTGGAAATATTTCATGGGTTTGTAATGTTCTTTGATATAGTCATCTCTTTGCACTAAGTGTTTCTATCAATGCACAACATTTTAACAAGGACATTTAGCATTTGTTAATCCCTAATTTTCATTTATTGTCAATGGACTGAAGCGTAGTCATCCTTAATGGATTATGGTATCAAGTTTTAAGACTGTCAACCAAAAGATTATTTGCGTTGTTTATTCATTTGCACAGATTATTTGATGGCGATGAAATCTATCAAAAAAGGTGTTTGTTATTCCCTATATCTTTTACACTGTCTTTCTTGCATTGTTTATTCATTTGCTTAAATTGTTTGATGAGGGTGAAATGTGTGTCTGTTGAGAGGATCTATATCTATTGACTACTTTTATGGGTTGATGTCTCTTGTTCAGTTAAAGACTTAATACCATAATTGATAAATGTCGAGTTATTTATTGACCACCATTAACAATGCAACTAATTTGTTATCTGAAATGCATGCATACTAGCCGCACTTCAATCTATTAAATAAAAATTAGGTCTAGATAAGTGAAAAATATGTCATTGTAAATCTTTTCTCTTCATTTCACTGATTAGCTTTAAAATTAAACAACTTTAATTCAGGATCTTCTTCTCCTACAGGTATTGATCTCTCAGATGTAGGCACACAAGTTCTTGGCCTTGCTGGCCTATCAAAAACACTTGAAATGACATTTTTAAGTTTTATTCCATCTTGCCTCTGTTTCATATTAAAGGATTTCTTTTTCTAATTTTTTCATGGTTTTTCCTTTTAACTATTTTTTCCCTCGAGTAATTCCTACTTTCAATTGCTCAATGCAGCTATCTAAATCAATGAAATTTGAAAAGGAAACTCAGTTGGTGCTCGTTGATCCTATAGTACCTACCACCTTCCAAAATCATAAATGCACTTTTCTAGTGGGCATTAGACATTGCATAGAATCCCCTATTGCTTTTTATCCTATTATACACATCACATATTGATGTTGCTATGATCATAATGAAATTATTATTTCCACATGCATCAGTTTGATTGATTCAATGTACATAGAACTATTTAAAATTCTATAAATAGATATTTCATAATTCATTGTCATCTATTGAATATCATATTTTTGATTTAGATGATTCATTGAAGGATATTTATCCTCATCTTGATAAAACTTTACGAACAAAACTTCTCATCAGATATATGCTCAAAGATTTTTTAATATGGATATTCATAAGATGTTTGTTTGATTTCACCTTATTGCTTTATAACATCCTTTGATGTTTCCATATAGACACTTGAGAAATTTTTATAATTTCATGCTATATCATGCTATGATATATTATTTCATGGTTACTATTATTTGTATCTTTGCATATGACCTTAATTAATGTACATTGGTGCTTCATTGCTTTATTCTTCTACTGCTAAATACCTTAAGCAATCCTTCAAATAGCATTATGTTACACCCATTACTCATTTATCTGATCTTCTAACTTGAGCACTCTTCCTATATGTCCTAATGGTCACATTTATCTCTCTTTCTCTCACTATTCATGTGTCTTGTGCATCTTCACATTATACCTAATATGCTTGTTGAATGTACGGTGAATGACATAAATAAAATATTAACAATCAAGTTTTACAATCTAATTAAACATGTAATTAAACCATAAAGATTAATGACATGGTGGAGAAGTGAACATAACTATTCAAAACATATGAACACCAAATATGTGTGGAGAAAACCTTGCAAGAAAAAACACCACCAAAAAGAGTCAAGCTTGTATCAATCAAAGTAAAAAAATACATCAATATTGTAACATGCCAACCCTGCAATGCAGTAAAAATTTCTAATTTTTCACCATACGAGTAAATAAACTAAGTAACAATTCATTGCAATAAATTTTTTCTTTATTTTATTGAGAATATACAATCAAGATGCCATATCATATTACAATAAAGATTCCACTTCATTACAATAACTTCACAAGTTACAAACGTACAAGAATACATACACTTACATACATAGCTCCAATGAGCTCTAGAACATATAGCTGTAAGACGGTCCTGTTATGCCTTGCATACACACCCTAACTTTTTGCTTGGCAAAGTTGGGGACCCCCTTTTTCTTTTTCTTCTTTTCATTTTTTTTGTCTTTGTATGATTCGGATATTAGACCGGAACCAGAACATAAACTTTTCCAAGGTTCCTGTTCCTGGTTTTGTCTCGATCCCGATCCCGGTTCCCCACTTCGCCTTTGGGTGTCGTTCGAGTTTGCGTCTCGTCTCGTCCCCGTCTTGTTCTCCGACCCATTTTTGCTTCGTCTCGTTTTTCGTGGTTGCGTTGTTTGTTTCTTTTCGTCTCCTTTTTCGTTTGTCCTTTGTCATGTTATTTGATTTTCGTCTTCTTTTTCGTTTGTTTGTCCGTCTTCGCCCTCATGTCGCTTGTTTCTGGTTTCACGTCGTTTATTTTGATCTCCACATTGTCATCTCGTTGTTAATGTCTCAAAAATACAAAAAAATAAGAAAACTTTGAAAAATACAAAAAAAGATTGAAAAATTAAAAAAAACACAAAAAATTACAAAATATGAAAATTTAAATATTATAATCTTTATTATTATAAATTAATTATTTTGAAAATATAAATAATATAAATCTTTTATTATTTAAAAAGATTTAAAGTTTAAATATAATAATAATAATAATAATATTAATAATAAAGAATTATAATATTTAAAGAGTTTTAAATATACAAATTAGAAATAAATTTATTTTTTAAAAATTTAAATAATATAATTCTTTTATTTTTTATTTTTTAAAAGATTTATATTATTTAAATTTTAAAAATAAATAAAAGTTTCCAAGTTTTCAATAAATAAATCTTTTTTTTTATTATTTAAAAAGATTTTAAAGATTTAGAAAATTATAAAAATCATAAAAATTAAATAAATAAAAATTAGATAAAATCAAAATACATAAAGAAGTAAAGAGACCCGTCGGGATCAGGCTCAATCAGGCATTTGCTCCTTTAAACAATTTTCATGTGCAAAAAATGGAGTAAATAAATTATCAAAGGTGAAAATATTTAACTCCTAAATCTGTTCCCCTGCCTTAATAAGAGGTTGCCTGACGGAACCAAAACTATACAAACATGGCACTTTAATCATGAAATATCCCCGTCCAAAAATGGTCCTGCCCTGCATTATAGCGGAACCGGATCGAATATTGCTCTAGGCACCAAAATTGAAAAATTCCCCTTTTGATTTCATTCTGCCCTCGCTCACAATGGTCTCAAGCCCGCCTTAATAAAATTTCTTTGCGGAACAGGAACCATATCCAAATCTGAACTTAGCATAAAATGGTTTCATTCGGATGCCGCTCCAGCTCCGACCCCGCTCACTGCAACCTGTTCCCGTTGCACTCCTCTTTTGTTCCGCTTCCCACATAGGTAATGAAGGGAATAAAATGATTTATTGCCACTGCCCTGGCGAACACAAATGTAAATGCATGGGAAAAAAGAAATGAAAGCGCATGATTTGTCTGAAACAAAATCTCAAGGAATGATGCATGGATCGCGGGGTATGCACAAGATAGATCTATGCTAAAGGCCATCGAAACTTTCAAGCAAATGCAATCGGCAGATGTAATGCCAAATTCCACGATCCACCATCATCCTCTCTATACCCACGCCAGTAATGGGAGCTCTAGAAAGGACATGAACATCCATCGAATGGTAGAAAATTCTTTACAAAATGCCTCATGGAGTTAAATGATTGTTGGATACGCACAAAAAAATGAGTTTGAGAGAGGGCGCGAAGATCTATAAGAAAAATGCAAGTTTCAGGCATCTTCCAAAGCATAAATGTAATGCAAATGTAAAGCCAAAGTCTCACAATCTTTGTGAGTATTCTCCTAGCCGCGTGCTGTTAATGAAGGCTTCAACCATATGTATGAATCAATGAATGTAGATTATGCATAAAATGTATTTGATGAAGTCTTTTAAAATTTCAATCACAATGCAATTGGCGGATGTGGAGCCAAATTCCTCCTCTGCTCGTGCAGTCATAAGGGATGGACAAAGGAGCATGGACACCCATCAAAGCACAAAAGAAACACAGGATGCAGAGTAAAGAAATCCTGAGAGACATGCAAAATGTAGAAGCAAAGACTAGACGCAGGCTGTGAACTATTTGATAGAATGCCTCAAAGAACTGTTGTCTCATGGAGTGCGATGGAGAGAATAAAATGTAGCAAAATGTTGAAGCACAAACAAAAGGGGCAGCGAATTGTTACACAGAATGCTTCAAAGAGATATCATCTCATGGAATGCCAATCACACAGGAGATGCATGCAAAATGTGGAAAGTTAATAGGCAGTGAATTATTTAATACAAAATGCCTCAAGATCATGTTATTGCATAAAAGATATGCACAAAATGTGAAGGCATAAGGCAGATTTGTCTAAGGCCTTAAGGAAATTTAGTCTTATGGAATTCCTAGACTACAAGTTCCACGCATAGAGTGGAAGCGTTGAAAAGCCTTGAAAACTTTCATGAAAATGCAAATAGAAGGAGAAGTTGATTTCCATGGCTTGAGTGAACTGTTCAAAAAATGACCAAAATACATGTCATCTTATGATGTGAAATGAGCAATATAATGTGTGCATATAAACCATTTTAGAATTTTTCAAAGAAATTTGACCTTATGGAATGCAACAATCATCGAATACGTTGGACACGATGCACATGAACTATATGATAGAATGCCTCAGAAAGATCCCATCAACGTGGTCTCATGGATGCCGTAATTGTGAAATATGCACGAAATCAGAAATAATGAAAGACTCTTTCAAGTAAGGCGCAACTAGTAGATGTAAAATTATGACCTTGAAATAGGGGATTCTGTTAGATATGGTAATTGTAATTGCCCTGATAAACACACAAGCAATGACGAAAAGCAAGGTGGCGCAGGCAAAGATCTCATGGAATGCTGATGATAGTAGAGTACGCCCAAAATGGATTTGATGTAAGGGTTTCAAAATTGCCCTGGTAGACATGCGTGCAAGTGTTGAAGTGTGTGTGGACAAGGCAAACAAACTGTTCGACAAAATATCGCTTCACAGAGCTATCATTTCATGAGATGAAATCATTACAAGATATGCTTAAAAAAATGCATTCATTTAAAAGGCTTTAGAATTTTCAAGCAGCAATTGCCCTGGCAAACGTGGATGTGAGAAAAATATCAACAAGGTTGAAAGAGAGATTCTCTTGGTTGGAAAACAAAGACTTGTATAATTGTTACCATATTCTTATTGGTCCATTTGTTGAAGAAACCCAAATACTCCATGACAGGAATTTATTGGATCTTGAGAAATCCTATGAGGAGTTTGTAGCAGAGGAAATGAAAACACAAACAGTGTATGAAATGGAAGCCTTGAAACAAGGCATTGGTGTTCTTCAAGGCATAACGTGGGATATCATTTTTTGTCAGGTGTGTAAGTTGCGAGTTCCCTGGTAGCAGTGTGTGCAAAGTATGGGTGTATATACGGGATCTAAAACTAGTTGACAACATGCTTAAATGAGATTTCGTGTCATTGAAGGAAATCATGGTAGAATATGCACAAAATGAGTGTGATTAGATTATGAATCAATTAATCTTATTAATTGATTGTGTGTATTATGAGATTTATTAATTCTGTCAACTGATGATGTCTTTTCTGAGTTGCAGGTATTGTCTGAGAGTGAGGAAGCAAATGGTTTTGAAGTTTTAAATCCTCTCAAAATTAAGGGTTTAATGATATTTTATTCAATAAGGATTTGATTTGTTATTTCAATTATGGGTATTAAAATTTTTTATTCATATCTAATTGAAATAATTTTAATTTAATTAATTTTTGAAATTAATTATTTATTGATTGATTTTATAAGTCAATTAATGCATTGTGTGTTACAAGTGCTTTTGAAATTGGGAAAATAATCCTAGAGATGATTTGTAAAATTGATGTGCAAAAAGAGAAGATATTTTTTGAAAGAATCATAAAACTGGAGAAGACTGAATACTTGGTGGTCCCATTTGAAGTAATTTCTGGAGAAAGAGATGTTGATTTTATGAAATGCGCAAAAGGGGAACTCAAAGTCAAATAAGAAACTGTAATTGTGAACTGAAAGATGCAACTGTTAACTGAAGCCAAACTGGAGAGTGGAGTTTGAAACTGAAATTAGCTGAAGGTCAAGCAAGCGCTAAAACAAAAAGTTATCTTTCTGATTTAATTGCGGACACAAAAAGCTACAAATTTTTGATGTCTTAGTTTGGAGAGGAAATTATGGAATTATGAGCTATTAATTGTAATATCTGCTCATTGTAAAGGGTTAGACACTTAGGAAAGAGTTAGAAGTTTTACAACTTAGCTGATTAAAGTTTTACAGTAGGATAGGTGATGCATTTTTTTGATTTTCTTAGTTTAGGTGGAGGTAATTTGAAGACACGGGTTTCTGTACATTGGTGATCTTGCCAGATTTGTAAATGCTGCTTATCTATTTTATTGATAGTAGGAGCAGCCAAACTTAAACCTGCTTTAAGTTATGCTCTGGAATGATGTTTGTTTTATTAATCATTTGATTTGGAAAGCTTTCAAGGAATGAAGTTCTATCTTTTCTTTTGTTCGAATTCTGGTCTAAAATAGACTGATGGAATTTGTATTGTGAATGAATGGTTGTGTATTGATTACAGGGTGATTTCTTTTGCAGTTCTAGTTTAGGAATTCCTTGGAGAGCAGAAGGTCTGATTAATTGGATGAATCTACTTTCTTTTTCTTTCTATGTCCTTGATCTATCTTTTTCCTTTTTTTTTAATACCCCCCGGTTAGAGTAGGTTTAGATAGAAGTTCGGTCTTACAACAATCAAGAAGCTCAATAACCAACATGCCCCTTGAATA
This sequence comes from Sequoia sempervirens, assembly GCA_007258455.2. Classification (NCBI taxonomy): domain Eukaryota; kingdom Viridiplantae; phylum Streptophyta; class Pinopsida; order Cupressales; family Cupressaceae; genus Sequoia; species Sequoia sempervirens. The sequence goes on along the minus strand of VDFB02000002.1, from coordinate 163,283,780 downwards.
TTACAGTTGCATTGGGCATTGAGTAACATCAGCATAGTTGAGAACCAACTACCAAGACCTTGGGAGTTAGATTACTTTATGTTGTCTTTCTTTTTCAGGAGAAATATGATAGAGATATTCTGTTTAATGTTGTGCTATTTTGACCATCAACAAGACTAGCACTAGAAGGAGGGCCTTGAGCAATTTTGCTTTGTTTTATGGGAGTGGGTTAGATCTTGGAAAACTCTGCTCTGATGGGCAACCCTTTGTGTATTCCTGGGATTCTTAGCGAAATTCCTTATCATATGCATAATAGGCTTCCATTATTTTTTGCAAACAGTGGAAAAATTGCTAAAGATCATGTTAGGATTTGCAAGGATTTGATGACTCTTCACCAGATTCTTCATGAAGATACAACCTGTCAAATTTTCGTCAAAACACTTCAAGGTATAGCATGGAAATGGTATGTTAATCTTCCACCAAATTATATTTGTTCATGGATTGAGTTAGAAATTTTATTTGTGGATCAGTTTGACCCTTATGCACGAACACAAGACCCATCGTTTGAATTTGCAACCACAAAAAGGACACCATCAGAATCAATTTACCAATTCAATCATAGGTTTTTGTTGATGTATCAATGAGTTCAAGATTTAAATCTATTTATTAATGATTATATGCTAAAGGAACATTATTATTGGGGTTTGAATCCTTCATTTGCAGCAGAAATTAGACATTGTGGGGAGATCACCTCCCTACATGATGTAATGAACAAAGCTCTCTTACTGGCACAAGTTGGACATGACGTGAGAAATTCAAGCAACCAAAGTCAGGATTGTAATACCCATGTGCTTGCAAGTTTCCATCCTTTGCAGCCTTATGCCACTTTACCCACCATACATACCCAGGTACAATCATTCTCACCATGCAGCTACAACCTTCCTAAACTTCCAAACAACACGTTTTCCAATGCTTCATATCAAGTCAATCACACGCAAGACCAATGGAAGAATCTATCTCTGCAAAATCCAACCACAGAAGTAAGTATTCCACTCGTCAATGAAGTTGTGACTATATCATCTCTTTTTAGTCATATTCCAAAGCACAATCCATTACATCATAATGAACTTGTAAGTGAAAGATTTGATGAGCAAGTATGTCAATTTGATGTTTTATCTGACAAAGAACATGAAATGGATATAAAGTTAGAGCATAATGGAAATCTCAGATTAGAATCTAGTTTCATTGGAAATGTTAATACTACAAATGGTATTGAAAGAGATGAGATATTAACACAAGATTGATGTCATGAAAAATCAACAACTAAAGAATCTCCTTCCAACGCTTTGAATATTTCTTTTGAGCAAGATGAACAACAAGATGAGGGATGGAAAAAGAAGAACGGTTCATGTTGGCTAGATATCCCACTTGTGCAAAATCATTTAAGGGAGAAATTGGAAGAATTAGGAGATTTGAAGCTATCATAACTCACTAGGCCAAATAGATGTAGGATACATCCGAAAAATCAGCATGCCTAGATGGATTGCCACATTTCCCTAGGTAGGATAGAATTATATTTCAAGCATCAGATCACTGTTGAAGAAATACTTACGGAAGATCCTTGGAGTACGTATCCCCTTGATGAGAGAGATGAAATAGTTAGCATACATAAAAATGATAATGACTCCATTCGAAATGATGAGAGTAACTGTGAGAACATGCTAAGCTCTTCCCCATCATTTGATGAACTTGATCCTTGCAGCAAGATGGATTCAACAACTAATGAAGCTTCTCTACCTTGTGGAGATTCACTCAATGTGGAAAATGAGTTTATCGATGCATTCATAGATTCTTTCATGATGATCAATAAGGGAGAAACATCTTTTGATAAGTTAACACAAGAAAACGAATCTGCTGATCTGAATAATGAACAGATTGAAACAAAAGATAACACCCTTTAGGATGAGATTGCAAATGAATCCAGTGGTAAAAGACAAGGATTTGAATGCCAAATTGATACTTCAAGAAAGGGGGATCAAATGGATGTTCAAGTCATTTAAGGGCCACTTGATAATCATTTAAATCAAACTTACCCTTGTCAGGAAAATAAATTGGATCTCAATGCTAATCAAGATACTAACATTAATGAAATTAGTGTTTGGTTGCAGTAAGGAGTGAACAAATGGTGACTCCGAAGAATATCAAAAGAATATCAAGAAAGTGATCAAGAGATGGTCTCAGAAGTTGAATCCCTTCAACATGACGAAGAGAATGAAATGAGGGAGTATTTTCTTGGTTTTGATTATGTTTATTCAAATGTGATGTTCGAAGAAAGTCCTTGCTTACCATGCACTAGTGAATTTGATCTTAACAGTGATAAGCTTGACACTGACTTGCACATTCTAGTTGACGATAGGCAAAAACATGAATTGAAGAAATGTTTTCCTGTATTTGATTTTGTTTATTCAAACGAGTTGTTCGAAGACAATACTTGTTCACCCTATACCAGTATCTCTGGAATTAATGATGATGAGTTGGATGTTGATTTTCAAACTCTTTTGGGTGACATGTTTGAAGAAAGTGCTGACAATGATGCTTTGTCTTAGAAGGAGGTAGGTTTGCAGACATTGCAAGTTGATGACAAGGGTGATTTGTTGCTTAATTCTCCTGAGGAGATCCAATTTTTTTTTGACTCTATGCCCGAGATGGATACAAAGATGTTGTTAAATGGATATCCCAGCTGCAAAACAAATCTCACTTCAGGTGATCCATGTGAGATTCTTCCTTTTGGTTCACACTCTGAGGTAAGTGGTTCTGATTTCTTGATGTCTAGAGAGATTGTCATGATAGGTAAAGAAAATGTTGAGCAAATTGATTTAAAGGTTGAGGAAGTTGATCCTTTAATGGATGATGTATGTACTTTAGGAAACATGTTTGAGATCAATAATCCCTGTGAAGTCAAATACACTAGTTTGTTGTTTGAGCCTAGTATTGATTGTGATAGTGATATGCATGAAATTTTTGAACTAGGTTTGGATGTCTTGAATGTTAATGGCACATCGCTAATAGATGTTCTTTATGTTGACATGCATGTATTGGAGCAGAATGGAACAACGTTTCATAAGTTGAAAACTCGCAAGAAGGAAGTGGTACAACACAAGTCTACACCAACAACTGAAGATCTTCTAAATCAGGTTGTGTCTTTCCATTATCCTCTGTGTTTTACTAATTTTCAGTTCGATTATGACGTTGGGGAGAGTAAAATGTGTTTGTGGGTGAATCATGACAAGGCTGAGAACCCACAATTGTTAATATTTCAAACTTTATACCCTTAGAATGAATTTAATGCACATAAACTTTATATTTCTGAGTTTAAAGATAAATTTGCTAGGTTTAGAACTGTACCTAGTAAGTTAAGATTTCTACACATAATGAAAAATCAGTCTGGTCAATGTATAAATTTTTACAGTTTTGTGTTGTTTGTAAAGCTTAGTTTTGGAGTAAGTTTTAAAATTAGGATTAGTTAGGTGTTAGTTTCTGGTTTTGTTTTGTTTTTGTTTTTTTTTTCTGTTGTTTTTTTGGTTTGTTTTCTTTTGTTCTACTGTTTTCTTTTTTCTGTGTTCTCTTGTTTTTGTTTCGTTTCTGGGTTTGTCTATTTCTCTTTTGTTATTTGTTGTTCTTGTTCTTGTTTTATGTTTTCGTTTTGCTGGTTCGTTGTGTCTATCTATCTGCTCTTTTCTTGTCTGTTTCTTTTCTTTTTTTTGGGGGGTTCCTCTCATTGACAGTGGAAGCTGAGTTATTGTATGCAAGTTTTGCTGAAGGGTGAATTTGTTGAGAGTTTCTTGTTGGTATTTTCAAACACTTGATCAATTGGTTACCTTGAAAACTTTGATTTACCTTCATCCATTTCAAACTGGGGAATGTTAGCATGGATTAACACTTGGTACATTATACAGTTTTGAGGAGTTTTTGAAAGTCTACCATGATTTGCACACCTTAAGAAATCCATCAGTTAGTTTACATCGGGTGGGGTAGCTCTACTCCAAGTGAAAAATATAAAGGGTTACATTTATTTCACGATGTTCACCGTGGTTCTCAACTTGCTACTTAGGATTCACTACTTAAGGATTGAGAAAACTAGAAATTATACTTCAAAAAGAATCAACATCTGAGAAAAAGAGAAAAGAAAAGAAATCTGAAAATGAACTCAATCAACAAGGGTGACTCGAGTATCTCTACCGGGGCTATAGACGCCTGGCTAGCAGTAGAGCGATGCTTAGTGAGAACCAGAGGTATCTCTATCGGGGCTATAAATGCCTGTTTGGCAGCAGAGCTATGCCCAGGATATCATTGCACGTTAGAAATGTAATTCACAACTACGTAGCTTGGGTAGAGTCCACTCCACCTTGATCACAACAATGCTTATGGAGGGGAATGAATCATTTGAAAACATAGACAAATTTCAGTTTTGTCTCAGACCTCTGTCTTGTCCTAGTTTTGATTGTGTTTACACTTCTTAGATTGCCTTGAACGAATGTAAACCAGAGATTTTGGGTATTTGGAGGGTTGCACATTTTAAAATGATTAGAGAATTTTCCTAGCCAAGTCGCCATTTGTTATGCCTTGCATACATGCCCCAACTTTTTGCTTGGCAAAGTTGGGGACCCCCTTTTTCTTTTTCTTCTTTTTGTTTTCTTTGTCTTTGTCTGATTTGGATATCGGATCAGAACCAGAACATAAAATTTTCCAAGGTTCCTATTCCTAGTTCCGTCCCAATCTCGATCTTGGTTCCTCGCTTCGCCTTCGAGTGTCATTTAGGTTCGCGTCTCGTCTCGTCCCCGACTTTTTCTTTGGTCTGTTTTTGCCTCGTCTCATTTTTCGTCGTTGCGTTGTTTGTTTCTTTTTGTCTTCTTTTTTGTTCGTCCTTTGTCGCACTGTTTACTTTTCGTCTTCTTTTTCATTCGTTTGTCTGTCTTCGCCCTCGTGTCGCTTGTTTTTGGTTTCACGCCATTTATTTTGATCTCCATGTTGTCGTCTCATCGTTAATGTCTCAAAAATAAAAAAATAAAAAAAGTTTGAAAAATACAAAAAAAGATTGAAAAATTAAAAAAAAACACAATTTTTTTGCAAAATATGAAAATTTAAATATTATAATCTTTATTATTATAAATTTATTATTTTGAAAATCTAAATAATATAAATCTTTTATTATTTAAAAAGATTTATAAAGTTTAAATTATCAAAATAATAATAATAAAGAATTATAATATTTAAAGAGTTTTAAATGTACAAATTAGAAATAAATTTATTTTTAAAAAATTTAAATAATATAATTCTTTTATTTTTATTTTTAAAAAAAGATTTATATTATTTAAATTTTTAAAAATAAATAAGTAAATAAAAGTTTCCAAGTTTTCAATAAATAAATCTTTTTTTTTTATTATTTAAAAAGATTTTAAAGATTTAGAAATTAAAAAAATCATAAAAATTAAATAAATAAAAATTAGATAAAATCAAAATACATAAAGAAGTAAAGAGACTCGTCTGGATTGGGCTCAATCAGGTATTTGCTCCTTTAAACGATTTTCATGTGCAAAAAATGGAGTAAATAAATTATCAAAGGTGAAAATATTTAACTCCTAAATCCGTTCCCCCACCTTAATAAGAGGTTTCCTGACGGAACCAGAACTATACAAACATGGCACTTTGATCACGAAATATCCTCATACAAAAATGGTCCCATCCTGCATCATAGCGGAACTGGAACGGATATTGCTCCGGGCACCAAAATTGAAAAATTCCCCTTTTGATTTCGTTCCGCCGCCACTCAAAATGGTCCCGAGCCTGCCTTAAGAAAATTTCTTTGCAGAACAGGAACGATATCCAAACCTGAACTTAGCATAAAATGGTTTCATTCGAATGCCGCTCCAACTCTAAGCCTGCTCATTGCAGCCTATTCCCGTTCTGCTCCTCTTTCGTTCCGCTTCCCGCACAGGTAATGAAGGGATTAAAACAATTTATTGCCACTACCCTTGCGAATGCAAATGTAAATGCATGGGAACAGAGAAATGAAAGCGCATGATTTTTTTGAAAAAAAATCTCAAGGAATAATGCATGGATCACGGGGTATGCACAAGATAGATTTGTGCTAAAGGTCATCAAAACTTTCAAGCAAATGTAATCGGCAAATGTAATGCCAAATTCCATAATCCGCCATCATCCTCTCTATACCCACACCAGTAATGGGAGCTATGGACAGGGCATGAACATCCATCAAATGGTAGAAAATTGTTTACAAAATGCCTCATGGAGTTAAATGATTGCTGGATACGCACAAAAAAATGAGTTTGAGAGAGGGTGCAAAAATCTTTAAGAAAAACACAAGTTTCAGGCATCTTCCAAAGCATAAATATAATGCAGATGTAAAGCCAAAGTCTCATAATCTTTGTGAGTATTCTCCTAGCTGCGGGTTGTTAATGAAGGCTTCAACCATATGTATGAATCAATGATTGTAGATTATGCACAAAATGTATTTGATGAAGTCTTTTAAAATCTCAATCACAATGCAATTGGCAGATGTGGAGCCAAATTCCTCCTCTGCCTACGTGGTCATAAGGGATGGACAAAGGAGCATGGACAACCATCAAAGCACAAAAGAAATGTAGGATGCAGAGTAAAGAAAGCCTGAGAGACATGCAAAATGTAGAAGCAAAGACTAGATGTAGGCTGTGAACTGCTTGATAGAATGCCTCAAAGAACTGTTGTCTTATGGAGTGCAATGGAGAGAATAAAATGTAGCAAAATTTTGAAGCACAAACAAAAGCGGCAGCGAACTGTTACACAGAATGCTTCAAAGAGATATCATCTCATGGAATGCCAATCACACAGGAGATGCATGCAAAATATGGAAAGTTAATAGGCAGCAAATTATTTAATACAAAACGCCTCAAGATCATGTTATTACATGAAAGATATGCGCAAAATGTGAAGGCATAAGGCAGATTTTTCTAAGGCCTTAAGGAAATTTAGTCTTATGGAATTCCTAGACTACAAGTTCCATGCATAGAGTGGCAGCGTTGAAAAGCCTTGAAAACTTTCATGAAAACGCAAATAGCAGGAGAAGCTAATTTCCACGGCTTGAGTGAACTGTTCACAAAATGACCAAAATACATGTCATCTCATGATGTGAAATGAGCAATATAATGTGCACATATAAACCATTTTAGAATTTTTCAAAGAAATTCGACCTTATGGAATGCAACAATCACCGAATACGCTGGACACGATGCACATGAACTATACGATAGAATGCCTCGGAAAGATCCCCTCAACGTGGTCTCATGGATGCCGTAATTGTGAAATATGCACAAAATCAGAAATAATGAAAGACTTTAGAAACTTTCAAGCAAGGCGCAACTAGTAGATATAAAATTACGACCTTGAAATAGGGGATTCTGTTAGATATGGTAATTGTAACTGCCCTAATAAACACGTAAGCAATGAAGAAAAGCAAGGTGGCGCAGGAAAATATATCATGGAATGCTGATGATAGCAGAGTACGCCCAAAATGGATTTGATGTAAGGGTTTCAAAACTGCCCCGGTAGACATGCGTGCAAGTGTTGAAGCATGTGTAGACAAGGAAAACAAACTGTTCGACAGAATATCGCTTCACAGAGATATCATTTCATGGGATGAAATCATTACAAGATATGCTTAAAAAAATGCATTCATTTAAAAGGCTTTAGAATTTTCAAGCAGCAATTGCCTTGGCAAATGTGGATGTGAGAAAAATATCAACAAGGTTGAAAGAGATTCTCTTGGTTGGAAAACAAAGACTTGTATAATTGTTACCGTATTCCCATCGGTCCATTTGTTGAAGAAACCCAAATACTCCATGACAAGAATTTATTGGATCTTGAGAAATCCTATGAGGAGTTTATAGCAGAGGAAATGGAAACACAGACAGTGTATGAAATGGAAGCCTTGGAATAGGGCATTGGCATTCTTCAAGGCATAACGTGGGATATCATTTTTTGTCAGGTGTGTAAGTTGTGAGTTCCCTTGTAGCAGTGTGTGCAAAGTATGGGTGTATATACGAGATCTAAAAATGGCTGACAACATGCTTAAATGAGATTTTGTGTCATTGAAGGAAATCATGGCAGAATATGCACAAAATGAGTGTGATAAGATTATGAATCAATTAATCTTATTAATTGATTATGTGTGTATTATGAGATTTATTAATTCTATCAACTAATGATATCTTTCCTGAGTTGTAGGTATTGTCCGAGAGTGAGGAAGCAAATGGTTTTGAAGTTTTAAATCCTCTCAAAATTAAGGATTTAATGATATTATATTCAATAAGGATTTGATTTGTTATTTCAATTATGGGTATTAAAAGGTTTATTCATATCTAATTGAAATAATTTTAATTTAATTAATTTTTGAAATTGATTATTTATTGATTGATTTTATAAGTCAATTAATGCATTGTGTGTTACAGGTGCTTTGGAAATTGGTAAAAGAATCCTATAGATGATTTTTAAAATTACGTGCAAAAAGATAATATATTTTCTGAAAGAATCATCAAACTAGAGAAGACTGAATACTTGGTGGGCCCATTTGAAGTAATTTTTGGAGAAAGAGATGTTGATTTTATGAAATGTGCAAAAGGGGAACTCAAAGTCAAATAAGAAACTGTAATTGTGAACTAAAAGATGCAGATGTTAACTGAAGCCAGACTGGAGAGTGGAGTTTGAAACTGAAATTAGGTGAAGGTCAAGCAAGAGCTGGAACATAAAGTTATGTTTCTGATTTCATTGCAGACACAAAATGCTATAGATTTTTGATGTCTTAGTTTGGAGAGGAAATTATTGAATTATGAGCTATTAATTGTAATATCTACTCATTGTAAAGGGTTAGACACTTAGGAAAGAGTTAGAAGTTTTATAACTTATCTGATTAGAGTTTTACAGTAGGATAGGTGATGCATTTTTTTGATTTTCTTAGTTTGGGTGGAGGTAATTTGAAGACATGGGTTTCTGTACACTGGTGATCTTGCCAGATTTGTAAATGCTGCTTATCTGTTTTATTGACAGTAGGAACAAACAGACTTAAACCTATTTTAAGTTATGCTCTGGACTGATTTTGTTTTATTAATCATTTGATTTGGAAAGCTTTCAAGGAATGGAGTTCTATCTTTTCTTTTGTTCGAATTATGGTCTAAAATCTGTTGATGAAATTTACACTGTGAATGAATGGCTGTGTATTGATTATAGGTGGATTTGTTTTACAGTTCTAGTTTAGGAATTCCTTGGAGAGCAATAGGTCCGATTAACTGGACGAATCTACATTCTTTTTCTTTCTATGTCCCTGATCTATCTTTTTCCTTTTTTTTATACCCCTCGGTTAGAGTAGGTTTAGATAGAAGTTCGGTCTTACAACAATCAAGAAGCTCAATAACCAGCAGGCCCCTTGAATATTACAGTTGCATTGGGCATTGAGTAACATCAACACAATTGAGAACCAACTACCAGGACCTTGGGAGTTAGATTACTTTACGTTGTATTTCTTTTTCAGGAGAAATAGGATAGAGATATTTTGTTTAATGTTGTGCTATTTTGACCATCAATAGGTCCAGGATCTTTCATTTCAAATCTCGGTTCTTCTATCGCCTATTGTGGAGGAGAAGCATCACTTAGGCACTTTTTCACCAACCATGGACTCATAATGCGGTTCCCCGCACATCTATCATTTGATAGATGACCCTTCCCTTAGACAAAGAGATTGGTAGAGTAACCGATAACGAAAGCCAACTGAGCATAGTGTTGTGTCCTACATAACTAGAACCTTGCAATCCAACAATCCCGAACTAGAATGTAATACTGGACCACGATGAACAGATAGTGTAGTCTTGGTAGTCAAACAACTAAGTGGAGTCTCATACATTCACACTACTTTTATCAAAGAGTTCTCATTCAGTACTTCGAATGAAGTCATCTATCACATACACTACTCAGGGCTGATTTGACTTAAGGCTATCTTAAGCTACACATAGGTATATCCTCCAATGGATAGTCCTTCATCCCAAATAACCTATCATGATATAATCTACTTGGAATAAACCTACTTAACTAGAAAGTACACAAGCTAGGAATATCCTTCAATGGATAGTCTATCATCCCAGATATCCTATCTTCAAAACAATCTACTTGGAATTAAACCTACTTACTCGTAAGCACTTAAAATCCTTCCCATACTAGATTATCTCTCCTAGGAGTAAACACAAGCTTTCCTAGTTAAATCAATAACTTAGCAAAGTCTACGATAAATTCCATTCATGTTCAATCATACCTAGTATATAATACTTATGATAAACACCCATCTCCTACTATGAAGTAAATATCCCATGTTCAAACATATCTAGTATAATTAAATACCTATGTTGTACCACATGTAACATAATTAAATACCTATGTCAAGCCATCTCTCTGACATATCTAGTATAATTAAATACTTGTGTCAAGCAATCTCTCCTATCATGGAGTACTTAAAAACACAACATAAAAACAACCTATAAGCTTTAATTCCCTTTTTCAAAACAATCTTAAACATTTCTATTGCACAAACAAAAAAGACATTCCAGGCAGACATAGAAATCATAATAATTCTAGGTAAATAACAAGAAGAGATCACCATGCTTGTTATCGCTTATCCTAATTAATGACAATAGTGCAATCTTCTCCAACAGTAATTCAGCGTGATCACAACTTCCCAAAACAACTCTCTCTCTCTCTCACTTGTTGATAGTGCACTTCTCTCAAACATTTGAGATACCTCTTACTCAGAAAAGACCTCTACTATTCCTCACTCATAAAACAGATAAATTTTGATGGTAATATCTCAGAAGTTATAAACAATAAAAGACGTATGCGTCTCTCACAATTGAATGATAATAATAATGCCTCTCAATCAAAATGGAAGAGAGAATGTGTTTCAAGTGAAATGGAACGAATATTTATAGAGCAACCCAACATTAGAAATCCTACAGTCTAGACATGAAGAGTGACAACTAGTTTCATGCAAAGCAAGTCAACATAAAGGTTTAGCATAAAGGTGATGATGAATAAAGCTCAGACTCAGTAAAAGCCTTGAATAGATCGACTATCTCTTTGACAACAATTCAAATACCATTTAAAATAGTGTTGGCATGGAGAATTCAAATTATTCTCCAGCAATGACATCTATAGGAAAATGCTATAAGAGGTGGCGCCAAAACCTCTTTACTTTCACCAAGTTGGCACAGTTTCAGAAGGAGTGAAATAGTCAATCATGCTTCAACAACACTTAGCAAGTATCAACTGAAATAAAGGACAAGTCGATGGAATCCAATTAAGACGTTGGACTAAGTCCATGTAATTCTCTTTCATTTTGTCGACCAAGACAAAGTTTGCAGATTAAAAAGTATTGATACGTTTCCATATACATGTCTTAGCTAGTGATATGCAGCTTATATACACAACCGTGTATATTTCCACATCGACTTCCAATTTGATGTCTATCATCGACCCTTATTAGCCATGGTCATTTAACATCAAAAATAACCTTAATAAATTAAATTTTATGAATAGTCAAAGGTTGTTCTATCGGCCTCCCTCAACTTACTCATTCCACATACTGAAGTCTAAAATTGCCGACTCATGCACCCTATATGGTTGTTGTTTTTAAAAAGAAGAATCCATGTATTATAAAGTGCACCCTATTACCTTAAGCATCAACCAAGCATAAGGCGTTGGAAACATAATATGGCTGCAGTTTCTAAATTTGACATTGTACGCTATAAAAGCATATAAATGTGCCCACCTCCATATAATTTTCATAACTTGTATTTATATATAAATAGAGCTATTTTCCTTACAATAAAATATAATATATATATTTATATTATATACATATATATATATATAGTATACCCACCATACTTATATATTTATATGTGTATATATATATATTATTGGATAAATATATTCGATATTTCAAATGCTTATCCTCTTATCAATTTACATCAAGTAATATGTACATATCCATACATTATATGCTCTCTATATATACATATTTTTATATACCCATTCCATCGGATGTATAGCTCTTATTATCATATTCCGCAAATGATAATACGTGTATATATATTCATACACATATACTTATATATGTACACCTCTCCGATAAGCATAAACGATTGCAAGTGTATTTATGTATATATACAAGTATATTCATTATATGGTAATATGATAATCAAGTAATCCATTCGATATTGAATGATTATGACTCAATGTCTATACCCACACACACACATAGAGGTATAGTTGTTTCCTCATGTATGTACCTCTGTGAGTATTTCTACTCACATACATGTGCATTTACTAATACTATCATACATGGGTTTATGTATATGTATTTATATATATGCCCATAGACACACTACATTTTTCATTCATATGAAATGACATAAAGGTAACCATTCATAAAGGCTAAAGACTCAACCCAAGCACAATCAACACAATGTCATAAGGAAGGACTCAAAGCTCAAATAGATAAACATCACCCAAAAATGCATGTAGTAGTAACAAGACTCTCAAATGCAGACATACTAGCTAAGGATGACTTACCTATTACCCACAAAATGACTCAATGCAATCATTCTAATGTGGTGTGTGTTTATGCTTAGATAGTTACATTTACCGGTTACCCGACCAAGATCTTCTCCCAAGTGATACTTTCCCTCCCCCTGGAGGAATGAACATTTACCTACAACCACTAACACATGCCTACAACAGTTAAATGTTCATAACATATCTAGTATACATAAACATTTCTAAAGTTAGAATAATAATAATTCAATAACCTTCCATTTACATATGTGTAGTATTTCACCATGAATAACATCAACTGAGGTAATATCAAATGAGATAACATTCATATTGACAACAAGGTACAAGCATAATCTATTCATCTCCAGAATTCACATTACATTCATATTTACCCTATGTAGTAATAGTAAATAGTAACTTCACAATTGGGATGTAACATACTTCCCCCATTGTGAATCATCATCCCCGATGATATATAGAACTTTACATACTAATAAAGTTGAATAAAGTTTTACTTACCATTCTCAAAATATACAAGATTTTATAAAACATTCATCCTATGTAGCAACCTTGTCTTCCCTGGACCTTGCTTCACGTGCCCTCACTATTGCATAGGGAAATATTGTATGCCTCAAACATACTTACTCTCCCAAAGAGCTTTCATTATCATATATACATTCTATATTCAATAGTAACTATACATAATACCTATGACATAGTGATCGAAAATTATTGGCCCATGAATTTATCCTTATTATAATCCAAATAGATAAGGAATATCGGTGCATTGTACACTACACCATGGGTCCCATCCTTCCCTTGGTATTTACACTTTTAGACAATTCATAAACTGAGTCCATCCGTCATTTACACATCCACTTAACCATAAAATACTATTCTTGACTACTTGTCCATCTTGAGCATAACATTGCTCTTGGACACCTGTCAAATTCTGACACTGCTTCATACTTAAGGTTTGTATTGACAAAGTTTCGTCGATCTCTTCAATTTATTACTCCTTTTTGACAATATATCAAGTCTATGGTTAACCCTATTTCTAAGCCTATTTCAGCTTAATAGAGTTTCCAACCTTTCCTTCCATATAATGGTTCAAACTTCAATATTATAAGTTTATAAATCATTCAAGATTTAGTCTACCATTTTTGCTTATTTGACTATAATAATATATTACACATTCGCTCAACTGAATGTTTCATAGTATGATCATGGCTTATACAAACCTATCATTATTTGCTTGTTCAAAATTGAAATAACCTTCTCAAGAATACTAAGCAACTACTTCCCACAATATATTATTTAGGATCAAAATCCTATAAGTCAAGTTTCCAAATAGTGTTGGTTACTTTGGTGAGTTTATCTACTAGAACATTATGTCATTTTTATCGACATAAACAGATTGATCTGTCTTGTTTTCTACCATTTTCCCTCTAGAATCTCAAGTGAGTATACTTGTCCTATCGAAGATGACATCCGATCTTCATTTCCTGGAATACTGGAAATTATCTTGCCACATTCCATGCAGCCTCTTACTCTATCTTTCTCCAGTTATAGTGGATCCTCATCCAACAATTCACTTTGTCGTTCCAATGTCTTAACTCTGACATTAATTTCCTTGTTTCATTCCCAAATCTTCTAAAATTTTTGGTACATAGGTTATTTTATATCCAATATTAGTCTATTATTTGACTAAAAGTGAAAACCTATTTTGTGATCTCACGCCTCCTTTAGTTCCCAAGTAATGATTGTTTGGAGTTTTGCAGAGATAAATCCCATTTATCTTAGCACATCCAAAACTTGGATTTCTTCCGTCCTTGGATTATTTTTCAAAGATGTAATCCATCTTTTAACTCAATCTAATTTTCTTGATAAGAATTGGTACTAATTTCGAGTATTAATCCTTGTTCAATCATGTTGGTCCCTAGAAGATATCAAATTTAATTGCATACCTAATTACCAAGCATGCACGTTCCTTGTTATCTCCTTTGATTCACTTAATCATTTAGGAGAGTCACAACTTTGGTATATCCTATTTGAGTACAAGTAACAACCCCAGTTTTCCCAATAAAATTTCCAACATTTCACGCTAAATGAAAATTCTATGACGTCACGGCATAACAATAGATGCTTCCCTTTGAGAGTGTATCCCTTTTAATATATGATGCATGAGCATCCAGGGTGTAAGAGCAATCTTGCATCACCCAAAAAAAATGTTGTTTCTTTTCAATAAGGGCTAAATTTGGTAGGTTTACTATTTTTGTAAGTTTGCATTTATGCACAGTTGGACAAGAAATCTTACACAGACATCCAAAATGGTAAATTGAAGCCAATGGCGAAGAAATCACTTCAATACCATTTGTCATTTGAGAGATATTAAAATTTTAATTTTGAAAAATCCTAGTAAAATCTTTAGGGTCAATTTTGAAGCACTTAGAGGCTCCGAATGGGCCTTAAAATTGCTGGAAAAAGAAAGTAGATGGCCTTTAGGCCCTTCTTTTTGGCACAAGATTTCTCGAGACCTTTCCGAAAAGGTATTATAATAGAAAATACGACAATCAGATCAAAAGTTATGACCCTGTGAAGTTGTAATACCAAAGTTAATAAAATTTCAAAATATCTTCCTAAGGAAGTTACACTTTCCAGAAGATTCTAGGGTGGTTACACCTTCCAAATAAAAGGATGTAAAGGGGGATTACAGAGGGGAGGCTAGAGTAGAGTAGATGGTGGCTCCGATTTGCAAATTTGCAGATTTATGTAATCAGAAAGCCCATGTGATGGAAAATATAATGTTGTAATTTCATTTTCATTTCAGTGATAATATAAAATATTTGCTTTCCTTCTTGCATTTTGTTTGTGCCATTATTTGTTGTTTTTGTGAGTTTTAGATTGTAAGGGGAGTACCCTTCATCAAGTGGTATAAGAGTGGGTTTTCCTGAGTGTGTAAACAGATCACTGAACGTGAGGCAGTTTACACCAGGTCTTGTGGTTGTGAGTCTATGAGAAAAGATGCCTCCACGAAGAAATCGTGGTGGGAGAAATGTTGGGGTAACAGAAGAGGGTTTTAGAGCCCTCCAGAGACAAGTTCAAGCACTACAAGAGGAGTTGCGTAGGGGAGCTGATGTCAGAAGAAGAGATGAAGGTGAGGATGAGGCTAGAAATGAGGAGCCATTCGAAGAGGAAGCACAGGATGTAATGGATCCTGGAGAAGTCAAAGTGATTAGGGCCATTTCCAAGATTGGAAAGAGGCCAAAGATAGAAGTTTCTAATTTTTTTGAAAACCTAAATCCAGAGGAGCTGATCGATTGGATCAATGACATGGAAGAGTATTTTGAGTATGAGGAAATAGAAGACCCACATAGGGTCAAATTTGCAAAGGCCAAATTGAAAGGCCATGCTAGCATATGGTGGAAAGAAGTCCAGTTGGAAAGAAATAGAAGAGGAAAAGAGAAAATAACAAGATGGATCAGATGGTGGAAAAATTGAAAAGACGGTTCATTCTTGGGGACTATGAGTTAGATTTGTTGAAGAAAATACAGGGTTGAAATAAGCAGGAAAATCTATTAAGGAGTATACAAAAGAATTCTACCGAGTCCTGATCAGAAAAGGACATTTTGAGGCCAAGAAGGAGAAAGTTTCCTGTTACATAAATGGGTTGAAACCGAGCATTCAAGAAGAGCTGATTTGGTAAGAATATCTAGCATTGAAGATGCATATCAATTTGCTTTGAAGGTAGAAGAGAAGTTGAATAGGAGGTTTGAAAGTAAGCAAAGAGGTGGATGCCACGGTGGAAGGACTAGTGGATGATCATATGGAGGACAAAATGAAGACCAAAAGAAGGGTGAAGGATCCAGTAGTAGCCAGAACCAAAAAGGAGATAACACCTATCGTCCTCATAATGGAGACCAAAGATGAAGAGGAAGATCTGGGCGAGGAACAAGGAGAGGATGCTTTCATGGAACCTGTTTCCAATGTGGAGAAGAAGGGCATAGGGCATATGAGTGTCCTCAACATCAAGGAAGGACAAATAAAAGACCTGAGGGTAATGCACGAGTTGCAGATGTAGACGAAGAAGCTAAGTCTTTATATTCTGAGGATGCAGAAAGAGGAGAGGTTCTTGTTACTAGAAGATCCTTGTTGAATGAGGAGAAAGAGCCAACTCAAAGGAAGAATTTGTTTTGCACCAGATTTAAGTGTGAAGGTAAAGTTTACAATGTTATTACTGATGGAGGTAGTATTGATAACCTTGTTTCAGAAGAGATGGTTAGTAAGTTGCAGTTGGAGAGAAGAAGGCATCCAAATCCATACTGGATTGCTTGGTTGCAGAAGGACCATAAAGCTTTGGTAAATGAACAATGTATGGTAAAGTTCAAGATTGGAAATTACCATGTTGAGGTATTGTGTGATATTATGCCTATGGATGTTTGTCATGTGTTGTTAGGTAGACCATGGCAGTTTGATTGGCGAGCAGTACATGATGGGCATGCCAACACCTATTCTTTGACAAAGGATGGAGTTCGTCATAAGTTGAAGCCCTTGAAAGATGCAGAGGAAAAGGTATGCAATAATGCAAGAGTTTTTTGGTTGATGGAAGAAAGTTCCTAGAAGGTATGAAGCATGAGCATGTGTTTTTCATTGATTCCTAGAGTTGATAAAGAAGATACTATTGAGGTACCTGTAGAGGTTTCAAATTTGTTGAATGAGTTTCAAGCTATTATTTCTGATAATGTACCTGAAGGTTTTCCTCCAGCAAGAAAGATTAGTCATCAGATGGACCTGATTCCTGGAGCTAGTTTTCCAAATAAGGCAGCTCATCATATGACTCCAGCAAAGAGCGAAGAGTTGAACAAACAAGTGCAAGAGTTGTTGCGGAAGGGATTGATTCAAGAGAGTTTGAGTCCATGTGCAGTACCTATAGTACTAGCACCAAAGAAGGATGGGGAATGGCAGATGTGTACAGATTCTAGAGCCATCAACAAGATCACCATCAAGTACAAATTTCCCTTGCCAAGGATGGATGACATTATGGATTGTTTGAGTGGAGCTGAGTACTTCACGAAGATAGATTTGAAGAGCGGATATCACCAGATCTGTATTAGAGAAGGAGATGAAAGGAAGACAACCTTTAAAACCAAGGAGGGCTTGTACGAGTGGTTAGTCATGCCTTTGGGCTAACCAATGCACCGAGCACATTTATGCGGCTTATGAATGAGGTATTAAAAGAATTTATAGGAAAAAATGTTATTGTTTATTTGGATGATATTCTAATTTTCAGTAAGACGTTGGAGGAGCACCTGATGCATATCCGGAAAGTTTTTGAGAAGATAAGGGAGGAGAAGTTGTTGATTAATTTGAAGAAATGTAGTTTTGTAAAAAGGGAGTTGGTGTATTTGGGATTTGTTGTCTCAACAAAGGGTCTTAAAATGGATCCAGAGAAGGTGAGAGCTATCATTGAATGGCCTACCCCGAGGAGTGTTACAAAGGTAAGATCATTTCATGGCCTAACAAGTTTTTACATAAAGTTTATTAAGAGTTTCAGTAGTATTTGTGCACTCTAACTGAAGTAATGAGAAGGGATAGAAAAGATTTTAAGTGGACTACATGAGCAGCAAAAAGTTTTGATATGTTCAAGAAGAAAGTTACAAAGCAACCTGTTTTGGAACTTCTAGATTTCAATAAGGTCTTTCAGGTAGATTGTGATGCTAGTGGCACTACCATAGAAGTTGTTTTGAGTCAAGAAGGTAAGCCTTTTGCCTATTTTAGTGAGAAGTTAAATGATGCTAAGAAGAAATATTCTTTTTATGATTAAGAGTTCTATGCTATAGTTCGGGATTTGAAGAAATGGAGACACTATTTGTTGCCAAAATAATTTGTTTTATATACTGATCACCAAGCTTTCTAGTATGCCAATAGTCAAGGAAAGTTGAATCAAAGGCACTTAAAATGGGTTGAGTTTTTGTAGAGTTATACTTTTGTTTTTGAAGCACAGGAGTGGAAGATCAAACAGAGTTGCAGATGCCTTAAGTAGAAGGAAAAATTTGTTGATAGAGATGAATATAGAGGTTGTTGGGTTCAATGAACTTAAGAGTTTGCATCCAAAAGATCTAGACTTTGCAGAAGCTTGGAAGGCTTGTTTGGAACCTATTACATTGGATAGGATAAGATGGTTGGATTTCTTAATCCAAGATGGAATGTTGTTTAGAGGAAGCCAATTGTGCATTGCAAGGAGTTCTATGAGAGAGAATCTAATCAAGGAGAAGGATAGTGGAGGATTGTCTGGGCATTTCGGTCGAGACAAGACCATTTCTCTTGTTAGTGAGAATTATTAGTGGCCACAGTTACAACAGGATGTGAAGAAGTTTGTACAAAGTTCGAGAGTATGTCAGATGGCGAAAGGAACAAGTCAAAATATCAGGATTGTATCAACCATTACTTGTACCTGAGAGGCCATGGGAGGACATTAGTATGGATTTTGTCCTTGGATTGCCAAGGACACAGAGAGGGCATGATTCCATATTTGTGGTGGTGGATAGATTTTCAAAGATGGCACATTTCATTCCATGTCGTAAGACCAGTGATGTTGTTCATATTGCAGAGTTGTATTTCAGAGAGGTGGTGAGACTACATGGTCTACCAAAGAGTATAGTTTCAAATAGAGATACCAAATTTGTTGGTTATTTCTAGAGAACATTATGGAAGAAGTTGAAGACAAATTTGAAGTTTAGTTCTGCTCACCATCCACAAACTAATGGACAAATGAAGGTGGTCAATAGGAGTTTGGGTAACCTGCTAAGATGCTTAGTAGGAGATAAACCAAAGGGATGGGATTTGATTTTACCACAAGCGGAATTTTCTTATTACAATTCTTTCAATAGGAGCACTAGTAAATCACCATTCCAGATTTTATATGGGAGTAGTCCGAGGAATGCTTCTGAATTGAGAAAGATGGATAAAGGAGAGAAGAGTAGTGCTGAGGTTGAAGATTTTGTTGAGCACCTATTGAATTTGCATGACGAGGTGAAGAAGCATATCAATAAGATGAATTCTTAGTATAACGTTAAGGCAGATCAGAAAAGAAGGTATAAGGAGTTCCAAGTAGGAGATGAAGTCATGGTTCATTTGCGAAAGGAAAGGTTTCCAGTTGGTACATACAACAAGTTGAAGATGAAAAAGTTTGGACCATGCAAGATTCTGAAGAAGCATGATTCAGGAAATGCATATGAGGTAGAGTTTCCTGATGGAATTCATATTTCACCTGTGTTTAACATCTCAGATTTAATAGAATATCATGAGGGAGGAATTGATGAAGAAATAATAGAGGCACAATGGAACATTCCAGCACCTACTTCAGAAAAGGAGGAGATAGAAGACATTTTGGATAGCCGTGTGGGAAGAAGCACAAGAAACAGGCAATATGCAGAGTACTTGGTGAAATGCAAAGGAATGCCTATTGAAGATTCATCATGGTTATCTGAGTCTGAGGTTAACCGTCTTGGTTTCCCTCTAACTCCTGAGAAGTGACAGGGTCACTTTTCAAATTAACTCAGGTGCCTGATGCAGGAGCATCCAGGGTGTAAGAGCAATCTTGCATCACCCAAAAAAAAATGTTGTTTGTTTTCAATAAGGGGTAAATTTGGTAGGTATACTATTTTTGTAAGTTTGTAATGCATAATTCAACACGGAATCTTACATAGATCTCCAAAATGGTAAATTGAAGCCAATGGCGAAGAAATCACTTCAATACCATTTGTCATTTGAGAGAAATTAAAATTTTAATTTTCAAAAATCCTAGTAAAATCTTTGGGGTCAATTTTGAGGCACTTAGAGGCTCCGGATGGGCCTTAAAATTGCTAGAAAACAAAATTACTTGGCCATTTTGGCCCTATTTTTAGGCTCAAGATTTCTCGAGACCTTTCCAAAAAGGTATTATAATAGAAAATCCGACGGTCAGATCAAAAGTTATGACCCTGCAAAATTGTAATACCAAAATTAATAAAATTTCAAAATATCTTCCTGAGGAAGTTACACTTTCCAGAAGATTCTAGGGTGGTTACACCTTCCAAATAAAAGGATGTAAAGGGGGACTATAGAGGTGAGGCCAGAGCAGAGTAGATGGTGGCTCCGATTTGCAGATTTGTAGATTTATGTAATCAGAAAGCCCATGTGATGGCAAATATAATGTTGTAATTTCAGTTTCATTTCAGTGATAATAGAAAATATTTGCTTTCCTTCTTGCATTGTTTTTGTGCCATTATCTGTTGTTTTTGTGAGTTTTAGATTGTAAGGGAAGTACCCTTCATCAAGTGGTATCAGAGCGGGTTTTACTGAGTGTGTAAATAGATTGCCAAACGTGAGGCAGTTTGCACCAGGACTTGTGGTTGTGGGTCTGTGAGAAAAGATGCATCCACGAAGAAACCATGGTGGGAGAAATATTAGGGTAACAAAAGAGGGTTTTAGAGCCCTCCAGAGACAAGTTCAAGCACTACAAGAGGAGCTGAGTAGGGGAATTGATGTTAGAAGAAGAGATGAAAGTGAGGATGAGGCTGGAGATGAGGAGCCATTCGAAGAGGAAGCACAAGATGTAATGGATCCTGGAGAAGTCAGATTGATTAGGGCCATTTCCAAGATTGGAAAGAGGCCAAAGATAGAAGTTTCTAATTTTTTTGAAAACGTAAATCCAGAGGAGCTGATCGATTGGATCAATGACATGGAAGAGTATTTTGAGTATGAGGAAATCGAAGACCCACATAGGGTCAAATTTGCAAAGGCCAAATTGAAAGGACATGCTAGCATATGGTTGAAAGAAGTCCAATTGGAAAGAAATAGAAGAGGAAAAGAGAAAATAACAAGATGGGATTGGATGGTGGAAAAATTGAAAAGACAATTCATTCCTGGGGACTATGAGTTAGATTTCTACCGAGTCCTAATTAGAACAGGACATTTTGAGGCCAAGAAGGAGAAAGTTTCCCGTTACATAAATGGGTTGAAGCCGAGCATTCAAGAAAAGTTATAAGAATGTCTACCATTGAAGATGCATATCAGTTTGCTTTGAAGGTAGAAGAGAACTTGAATAGGAGGTTTGAAAGTAAGCAGAGAGGTAGAGGTTGCAGTGGAAGGACTAGTGGACGATCATATGGAGGATGAAATGAAGACCAAAAGAGGGGTGAAGGATCCACTAGTAGCTAGAACCAAAAAGGAGATAACACCTATCATCCTCATAATAAAGACCAAAGAGGAAGAGGAAGATCTGGGCGAGGAACAGGGAGAGGAGGCTTTCATGGAACCTGTTTCCAATGTGGAGAAGAAGGGCATAGGGCATATGAGTGTCCTCAACATCAAGGAAGGACAAATATAAGACCTGAGGGTAATGCACAAGTTGCACATGTAGATGAAGATGCTGAGTCTTCACATTCTGAGGATGCAAAAAGAGGAGAGGTTCTTGTTACTAGAAGAGTCTTGTTGAATGAGGAGAAAGAGCCAACTCAAAGGAAGAATTTGTTTCGCACCAGATTTAAGTGTGAAGGTAAAGTTTGCAATGTTATTATTGATGGAGGTAGTACTGATAACCTTGTTTCAGAAGATATTCTTAGTAAGTTGCAGTTGGAGAGAAGAAGGCATCCAAATCCATACTGGATTGCTTGGTTGCAAAAGGACCATAAAGCTTTGGTAAATGAACAATGTTTGGTAAAGTTCAAGATTGGAAATTACCATGATGAGGTATTGTGTGATATTATGCCAATGGATGTTTGTCATGTGTTGTTAGGTAGACCATGGCAGTTTGATCGGTGAGCAGTACATGATGGGCATGCCAAAGACTATTCTTTGACAAAGGATGGAGTTCGTCATAAGCTGAAGCCCTTGAAAGATGCAGAGGAAAAGGTATGCAGTAATGCAAGAGTTTTTTTGGTTGATGGAAGAAAGTTCCTAGAAGGTATGAAGCATGAGCATATGTGTTTTGCATTGATTCCTAGAGTTGATAAAGAAGATACTATTGAGGTACCTGGAGAGGTTTCAGATTTGTTGAATGAGTTTTAAGCTATTATTTCTGATAACGTACCTGAAGGTTTTCCTCCAGTAAGAAAGACTAGTCATCAAATGGACCCGATTCCTAGAGCTCGTTTTCTGAATAAGGCAACTCATCATATGACTCCAGCAGAGAGCGAAGAGTTGAACAGGCAAGTGCAATAGTTGTTGCGGAAGGGATTGATTCTAGAGATTTTGAGTCCATGTGCAGTACCTATAGTACTAGCACCAAAGAAGGATGGGGAATGAAAGATGTGTACAGATTCTAGAGCCATCAAAAAGATCACCATCAAGTACAGATTTCCCTTGCCAAGGATGGATGACATTATGGATTGTTTGAGTGGAGCTGAGTACTTCACGAAGATAGATTTGAAGAGTGGACATCACTAGATCCGTATTATAGAAGGAGATGAATGGAAGACAACCTTTAAAACCAAGGAGGGCTTGTACGAGTGGTTAGTCATGCCTTTGGGCTAACCAATGCACCAAGCACATTTATACAGCTTATGAATGAGGTATTAAAATATTTTTTAGGAAAATTTGTTATTGTTTATTTGGATGATATTCTGATTTTTATTAAGACATTGGAGGAGCACCTGATGCATATCCAGAAAGTTTTTGAGAAGCTAAGGGAGGAGAAGTTGTTGATTAATTTGAAGAAATGTAGTTTTGTAAAAAGGGAGTTGGTGTATTTTGGATTTGTTGTCTCAGTAGAGGGTCTTAAAATGAATCCAAAGAAGGTGAGAGTTATCATTGAATGGCCTACCCCGAGGAGTGTTACAGAGGTAAGACCATTTCATGGCCTAGCAAGTTTATTAAGAGTTTCAATAGTATTTGTGCACCTCTAACTGAAGCAATGAGAGGGGATAGAAATTTTTTTAAGTGGAGTACAGGTGCAGCAAAAAGTTTTGATATGTTGAAGAAGAAAGTTACAGAACAACTTGTTTTGGCACTTCCAGATTTCAATAAGGTCTTTCAGGTAGATTGTGATGCTAGTGGCACTACCATAGGAGTTGTTTTGAGTCAAGAAGGTAAGATTGTTGCCTATTTTAGTGAGAAGTTAAATGATGCTAAGAAAAAATATATTGTCTATGATCAAGACTTCTATGCTATAGTTCAGGCTTTGAAGAAATGGAGACACTATTTGTTGCCAAAAGAATTTGTTTTATATACTGATCACCAAGCTTTGTAGTATCTCAATAGTCAAGGAAAGTTGAATGAAAGGCACTTAAAATGGGTTGAGTTTTTGCAAAGTTATACTTTTGTTTTTGAAGCATAAGAGTGGAAGATCAAACAGAGTTGCAGATGCCTTAAGTAGAAGGAAAAATTTGTTGATAGAGATGAATATAGAGGTTGTTGGGTTCAATGAACTCAAGAGTTTGTATCCAGAAGATCCAGACTTTGCAGAAGCTTGGAAGGCTTGTTTGGAACCTATTATATTGGATAGGACAAGATGGTTGGATTTCTTAATCCAAGATGGAATGTTGTTTAGAGGAAGCCAATTGTGCATTCCAAGGAGTTTTATGAGAGAGAATCTAATCAAGGAGAAGCATAGTGGAGGATTAGCTGGGCATTTCGGTTGAGACAAGACCATTGCTATTGTTAGTGAGAATTATTACTGGCCACAATTACAACAAGATGTGAAGAAGTTTGTACAAAGTTCAAGAGTAATTCAGATGGCAAAAGGAACAAGTCAAAATATTGGATTGTATCAACCATTACTTGTACCTAAGAGGCCATGGGAGGAAATTAGTATGGATTTTGTCCTTGGATTGCCGAGGACACAGAGAGGGCATGATTCCATATTTGTGGTGGTGGATAGATTTTCAAAGATGGCACATTTCATTCTGTGTCGTAAGACCAGTGATGTTGTTCATATTGTAGAGTTGTTTTTAGAGAGGTGGTGAGACTACATGCTCTACCGAAGAGTATAGTTTCAAACAAAGATACCAAATTTGTTATTTATTTCTGGAGAACATTATGGAAGAAGTTGAAGATAGATTTGAAGTTTAATTTTGCTCACCATCCACAAACTATTGGACAAATGGAGGTGGTCAATAGGAGTTTGGGTAACCTGCTAAGATGCTTAGTAGGAGATAAACCAAAGGGATGGGATTTTATTTTACCGCAAGAAAAATTTGCTTATAACAATTCTGTCAATAGGAGCACTGGTAAATCACCATTCTAGATTGTATATGGGAGTAGTCTGAGGAATGCTTTTGAACTGAGAAAGATGGATAAAGGAGAGAAGAGTAGTGTTGAGGTTGGAGATTTTGCTGACAACTTGAAGAATTTGCATGATGAGGTGAAGAAGCATATCAATAAGATGAATTATTAGTATAAGGCTAAGGCATATCAGAAAAGGAGGTATAAGGAGTTCCAAGTAGGAGATAAAGTCATGGTTCATTTGCGAAAGGAAAGGTTTCCAGTTGGTACATACAACAAGTTGAAGATGAAGAAGTTTGGACCATGCAAGATCCTGAAGAAGCATGATTCAGGAAATGCATATGAGGTAGAGTTGCCTAATGGAATTCATAATTCACCTGGGTTTAACATCTCAGATTTAACAGAATATCATGAGGGAGGAATTGATGAAGAAATAATAGAGGCATAGTGGAGCATTCCAACACCTACTTCAGAAAAGGAGGAGATAGAAGACATTTTGGATAGCCGTGTGGGAAGAAGTACAAGAAATGAGCAATATGCAAAGTACTTGGTGAAATGGAGAGGAAGGCTTGTTGGAGATTCATCATGGTTATCTGAGTCTGAGGTTAACCGTCTTGGTTTTCCTCTAACTCCTGAGAAGTGATAGGGTCACTGTTCAAACTAACCCGAGTGCCTGATGCAGGAGCATCCAAGGTGTAAGAGCAATCTTGCATCACCCAAAAAAAATGTTGTTTCTTTTCAATAAGGTCTAAATTTGGTAGGTTTACTATTTTTGTAAGTTTGGATTTATGCACAGTTGGACACGAAATATTACACAGACCTCCATAATGGTAAATTGAATCCAATGGCAAAGAAATCACTTCAACACCATTTGTCATTTGAGAGATATTAAAATTTTAATTTTGAAAAATCGTAGTAAAATCTTCGGGGTCAATTTTGAGGCACTTAGAGGCTCCAGATAGGCCTGAAAATTGGTGGAAAATGAAAGTAGTTGGCCTTTAGGACCAACTTTTGTGCACAAGCTTTCTCGAGACCTTTTTGAAAAGGTATTATAATAGAGAATCCGATGGTCGGATCAAAAGTTATGACCCTGCGAAGTTGTAATACCAAAATTAATAAAATTTCAAAATGTCTTCTTGAGGAAGTTACACTTTCCAAAAGATTCTAGGGTAGTTACACCTTCCAAATAAAAGGATGTAAAGGGGGACTACAGAGGGGAGGATAGAGCAGAGTAGATGGTGGCTCCAATTTGCAGATTTGCAAATTTTTGTAATCGGAAAGCCCATGTGATGGCAAATATAATGTTGTAATTTCATTTTCATTTTAGTGATAATATAAAATATTTTCTTTCCTTCTTGCATTTTGTTTGTGCCATTATTTGTTGTTTTTGTGAGTTTTAGATTGTAAGAGGAGTACTCTTCATCAATATAAGAGCCACTCAAATAGAGTCTAGTCAACAATATGACTTCCTTACAAGAGTAATTAACCAAGTAGCTACTTTCACTCACTAGGTATCCCACCTATGTTTCCCATCATATAGAATTTCATAAGCTCAAATGATTTACACATTTCCATGGGCGAATCTCAATCTCAATATTCCCTTCCAATTCTTAGGATAGAGTCCTCAATCGATGACTTGTTTGATGTTATAGATTACTCTACCCCTAGATGTTCCAATCAAGACCAAATGTACAACTCAACCAAGTAAGTTATCACCAACTTAAAAGTGTTAATGAGTAGTCTAGTACATAACCCAACTCAATAGGTTAAATCTTATCCTAAAGTCTCTCTCTTTATTCGAATGAATTTGTTGTCCCAATTAGGTTATTCTTAAATCAAAAGTTTCTTTCAAGTTTAAGGCAGTGATCAAACAATCATTCTCATTAAGATATTTTTGATGTGGTTCACATAACGTCAAATCCTACCTTATCTTTTACTCCATCTCTATGACTTATAGCTAAACCTTGTCATCCCTAGGTCTCTTAGCATAATAAGCTACAATGTCAAGTCGCTTTTATGACATGGATATATTTCATAATATGTAGTATTACTACTTATATATATATAAATAACATCGTTATCTAAATTCCCCATATAAGGTATATAGAAGTGTAGAGACACTTTCTTCCAATCACGAGTAATCTAGATCTTCCCTTGCCAATCCCATAGGAAATGATATTCCCTATCACGATCAAATTATCTACCTATTATTTTATAAGAAATCAATGATAGTATCGTTTGATCTTCCAATCAGATAAATATAAGGTATGGGATGATAATAGGTCATAATCCTTGACCTCTCCAATTATCTTTCTCCAAAAATCCTAATACCTTTTCCTTGTGGTCATAAAATGTATGACTTAATTGACATCACAACTTATGAGGTAGTCATTTAGTTCTTCCAAATTGAAAACATATCCACATTTTCCGTTGGTTGAGGTACTTAATTAAGTTAAACCACTCTCTTCCTTTTCCCCTTAGTGTTTCCACAACTTCTGATCTATTCAAAGTTGAATTTCCTAGCAATACTTGCTTTTTGAAAGGTTTCGTCATTCCTTGTTGTTGGCTTTCTATTTACTTTTCCTTGCCTCATGGCATACCTCGTATATACTTTTTCCCTAAGATACATTCATCTTTGTTTCCAACATTTGGATCATCCAATAGGAGATCTAATGAATAATCAACAACTTTAAGAGACACACTATTATTCCCATTTTCTTTCCAATATCCTTTTTGGTGGAGGAATATCCGTATTCACAAGCCTCTTTTGTTGATTTACTTTTCATCTTAGAACGTTGTTTTCCATCCAACTTCTATTGTTTTGACACATAGTGCCATATTGTATTCCATTTCATTTTGGAAACTCTAAATGAATGCTGATTTTCATAGACATGTTGGTGAGTCCATCTTATAACTCCAACCTATCTATGTACTATCCAAACCTTTGTCAGGCTAACCTATTTTACCTTTACAGGTTTCTTTCCTATATTCACCTTTTTAAGCGACTTTATTCCAATGCTTGGAATCCTATTCTCTCATAACCTTTAGAGATACCAAAGTTGTTTGGTCTCAAAACTCTACTAATCTCATCGATTTTGGTTGGTGAAACTTTTCCCACGTCATTGATCACTTTGTTTCTGACCATTTTGGTCTTTTTCTCTTTTCCTAGGTACAAACTATTTTCTTGTAAGATCCTATCTTTACACAAGAATTAGATTTATGTCAAGAGTTCTCCAACCTTGTGGATACCTCATTCATTGACTCTCTACTTCGATCTAATTTATGCTGACATTGCATACACAGATTCGTAGGTGTTTTCACTTATTCCAAGAATTCTCGACTCTTTACAATTGTAGGTTGCTACAATTAAGGGGTTATCTCATTTCTTCTCATTTCCTTAGAGTCATATAACTATTTTGTAGGATAAAGGTATATATTGGTTATTCTTCCTAACCTTCCTACATAACCTGATTGCATAATCTTCTGCAATCCTAGGTAATATCGTAAGTTGTTGGTTTAGGAGTTCCCACTCTAGGGATGAATCTTAACTAGTCCCAAATTACTCAAATTCCCAAAAATTCTCATCTTCCTTTTCACTTCCCTATGTTCTTATCTCTTGCTGTTGTGGCACAAGAATTTTTCAACCATTATCTTTTGATAATATTTACGCAATGTTGTGTAATGAGATCATAGGTTTCAATGCAGAACCTATTAGCTCTGATACCACATGTTATGTTCCAACCCTTCAATGCAGTAAAAATTTCTAATTTTTCACCATACGAGTAAATAAACTAATTAACAAGTCATTGCAATAAAAAAATTCTTTCTTTTATTGAGAATATACAATCAAGATGCCATATAATATTACAATGAAGATTCCACTTCATTACAATAACTTCACAAGTTACAACAATGCAAGAATACATACACTTACATACATAGCTCCAATGAGCTTTAGAAAAAATAGCTATAAGACGGTCCGGGATCTTCCCTTCAAATCTTGGTTCTTCTGTTGCCTGTTGTGGAGGACAAGCATCACTCAAGCACTTTTCTTCCAACCATGGACTCATAATGCAGTCCCCTGCACATCTATCATTCAATAAATGGACCTTCCCTTCGTCAAAGAGATTGGTAGAGTAACCAATAATGACAACCAACTGAGCATAGTGTTGTGTCCTACATACTAGAACTTTGCAATCCGGCAATCCCAAACTAGCATGTAATACTGGACCATGGTGAATAGATAGTGTAGTCTTGGTAGTCACACAACTAAGTGGAGTCTCATACATTCACACTACTTTGATCAAAGAGTTCTCATTCAGTACTTTGAATGAAGTCATCTATCACATACACTACTCAGGGCCAATTTGACTTAAGGCTATCTTAAGCTACGCATAGGTATATCCTCCAATGGATAGCCCTTCATCCCAGATAACCTATCACCATATAATCTGCTTGGAATAAACCTACTTAACTAGCAAGTACACAAGCTAGGAATATCCTTCAATGGATAGTTTGTCATCCTAGATATCCTATCTTCAAAACAATCTACTTGGAATTAAACCTACTTAATTGTAAGCACTTAAACTCCCTCCCATACTAGATTATCTCTCCTAGGAGTAAACACAAGCTTTCTTAGTTAAATCAATAACCTAGCAAAGTGTACGATAAATGCCATTCATGTTCAATCGTACCTAGTATATAATACTTATGATAAGCACCCATCTCCTACTATGGAGTAAATATCCCATGTTCAAACATATCTAGTATAATTAAATACCTATGTTGTACCACATGTAACATAATTAAATACCTATGCCAAGCCATCTCTTTGACATATCTAGTATAATTAAATACTTGTGTCAAGCAATCTCTCCTATCATGGAGTACTTAAAAATACAACATAAAAACAACCTATAAGCTTTAATTCCCTTTTTCAAAATAATCTTAAACACTTCTATTGCACAAACAGAAAAGACATTCTAGGTGGACATAGAAAAATCATAATAATTCTAAATAAATAACAAGAAGATGAGATCCCCATGCCTGTTATCACTTATCCCAATTAATGACAACAGTGCAACCTTCAACAATAATTCAACATGATCACAACTTCCCAAAACAACTCTCTCTCTCACTCATTGATAGTTCACTTCTCTCAAACAATTAAGATACCTCTTACTCACAATAGAAATCTCCTATTCCCCACTCATAAAATATATAAATTTGGCTGGTAATATCTCATAAGTTATAAACAACAAAAGACGTAGGCATCTCATAAGTGAATGATAATAACAATTCCTCTCAATTGAAATGGAAGAGAATGTGTTTCAGGTGAAATGGAACAACTATTTATAGAGAAACCTAGCATCATAAATCCTACAGTCTAGGCATGAAGAGTGACAACTAGTTTCATACAAGCAAGTTAGCATAAAGGTGGCGATGAATAAAGCTCAGACTCAACAAAAGCCTTCAACAGATCAACTACCTCTTTGAAAACAATTCAAATACCATTAATAGCACATGGAGAAATCAAATTCTTCTCCAACAATGACATCTATAGGAAAATTCTATAAGAGATAGCGCCAAAACCTCTCTACTTTCACCAAGTTGGCATGGTTTCAGAAGGAGTGAAATAGTTAATCATGCTTCAACAACACTTAGTAGGTATAGACTGAAATAAAGGAGAAGTTGATGGAATCCAATTAAGATGTTGGACTAAGTCCATGTAATTCTCTTTCATGTTGTTGACCAAGTCAAAGTTTACAAATTAAAACGTATTGATACATTTCCATATACATGTATTGGCTGGTGATACATGACTTATATACATGTATATTTCCACATCGACTTCCAATTTGATGTCTATCATCAACCCTTATTAGCCATGGTCATTTAGCATCAAAAGTGACCTTAATAAATTGACTTCTATGAACAATCGAAGGTTGTTCTATCGACCTCCCTCAACTTACTCATTCCACATACTAAAGTATAAAATTGCCAACTCATGCGCCCTATATGGTTGTTGTTTTTAAAAAGAAGAATCCACGTATTATAAAGTGCACCCTATTACCTTAAGCATCAACCAAGCATAATTCGTTGGAAACATAATATGGTTGTGGTTTCTAAGTTTGACATTCTACACTATAAAAGCATGTAAATGTGCTCACCTCCATACAATTTGCATAACTTGTATTTATATATAAATAGCGCTATTTTTTATTTTTTTTGATCAGTAAACGAGGGTAATTTCTATTGATATTCAAAAAAATATTTTTATAGTATGCCATCCAGACTGGGCAGTAGCCCCAAAATTCACTAAAAAGCTAATGTTCTGAACCTAAAAGTGAGCTACCATAGTGTGGTCGCAGCCACCAAAAACTACATTACATACTTAACGACTGAAATTAACCAGACCTGCTAACAGAAGTTCAAAAGAGCAACGCTAAACCCTATTAACATCCAAGACCACCTAACCCTAATCACCATACATTTTGTTGAGCGAAGATTATGAAATCCCTTTGCGCTATTTTACTTACAATAAAATATAATATATATATTTATATTATATACATATATATAGTATACCCACCATACTTATATATTTATATTTTATTGGATAAATATATTCGATATTTCAAATGCTTGTCCTCTTATTAGTTTACGTCAAGTAATATGCAGGTATCCATACATTATATACTCTCTATATATACATATTATTATATACTCATTCCATCAGATGTATAGCTCTTATTATCATATTCCGCAAATGATAATACATGTATATATATTCATACACATATACTTATATATGTACACTTCTCCGATAAGCATAAACATTTGCAAGTGTATTTGTGTATATATACAAGCATATTCGTTATATGGTAATATGATAATCAAGTAATCCATTCAATATTGAATGATTATGACCCAGTGTCTATACCCACACATATATATATATGTATAGTCATTTCCTCATGTATCTACTTTTGTGAGTATTTCTACTCACATACATGTTCATTTGCTAATGTTCTCATACATGGGTTTATGTATATGTATTTATATATATGCCCATAAAAATGCTATGTTTTTCATTCATATGAAATGATGTAAAGGCAACCATTCATAAGCCCAAGGACTCAACCCAAGCATAATCAACACAATGTCATAAGGAAGGACTCAAAGCTCAAACAGATAAACATCACCCAAAAATGCATGTAGTAGTAATAAGACTCTCAAATGCAAACATACTAGCTAAGGATGACTTACCTATTATTACCCACAAACTGACTCAATTCAATCATTCTAATGTTGTGTGTGTTTATGCTCAGATAGTTACATTTACCGGTTACCCGACCAAGATCTTCTCCCGAGTGATACTTCCCCTCCCCTTGGAGGAATGAACATTTACCTACAACCACTAACACATGCCTATGACAATTAATTATTCATAACATATGTAGTATACATAAACATTTCCAAAGTTAGAATAATAATAATTCAATAACCTTCTATTCACATATATGTAGTATTTCACCATGAATAACATCAATTGAGGTAATATCAAATGAGATAACATTCATATTGACAACAAGGTACAAGCATAATCTATTCATCTCCAAAATTCACATTACATTCATATTTACCCTCTGCAATAATAGTAAATAGTAACTTCACAATTGGGATGTAACAAATATTATTTGCTTATCACTTTGTCTAATACTAATTTAGCACTATAAGAGTACCCACAAAAGAACCCACAAAACTTCTACCTTATGTATCCATTATCTAGAAATATTGCAAATAAGTGGTTCCAACACCATGAGTCAAAAACATAAGCCATAGAAAAAATCTAAAGTCAGATGGTCATGATCAACATCCTAGATTAGAAAGTAACTCCTCTTACACATCTTTATATATCATAGATTGTGTCATAGCAATCAAAATGAATAGTTTCTCAAATCTATGAACTCCATGAAAATATTTAATTGGAAGGATGTTCTATAACTACTAGTTTTGATATTTTCAATGTAACATCCCTATTCGATACCTTCCCACACAGTATTCCAACTATTTCAAAGAATAAATTATTTGCACATTTCATGATGTTTGAAGATCATAAATTGTTTATCATCTACATGCTTAAATATGGGTAATCAAGACATAAAAATTACAAAATGAATCGTACACCTAATCCTAACATTCTCCCACTTAACATTCACATTGCAAAGACACAATAAAAAAATTAAAAATGATGAATCAAGTGCTAGAAGACGAAAGACACAAGGCCTAGATCTACATCAACACAACTTATATCTGATTATTGTCTTAGTGAAAAAATCCACAATATTAATCAAAGTTTCATTCTTCTATACTGTGACTCTACCACCTACAACCATCTTATGGACAAAGTGATAATGAACATCTTATTCCTACCACCATGGTGCATTAGGTTATGTGTGTTATTGTGCTCCTTGGTTTTGCATTCAAAATTTGATTATGATATTGATGATATTTTGTATTGCCACTAATGTGCCCAATTATCTCTCATGGGATGTGTATGTTGTAACTTGTTTGTTTGAAATCTAGCAATGTTTCTTCTTTACTATTTTAAATATATATATATTTGTATGTATGTATGTATGTATGTGATGAGTCTAGTTTATGGTTTAATTTTGGTAGAATTTATGATCTATTTGTCAAAATTGTCATGAACCTTGATGTTTGAATATTGATATTTCCTCGAAACCATAGACATTGGGCCTAATTTTATCTCTGCAAATCTTTAATGACATTGACATGTTATATGGACTATCTTTGTTAATTCTACATGTGGATTAATGAATGTTCTTTAAGATAGTTACAAATATGCAGTTATTGTGCTTACTAATATTGCCATATAGATATGATTCGAGGCCACTAGATTGAGAAGATTCTGCTAGTTGGTCATTCACCATAACGACAACTAACAAAGTGGTCATGCAAAGGTCAACAAAGGAAATCATTCAAAGAGGTCGACGACGAGAGATTCCTCATGCAAACTGAGTTGTAACCACCTTGTAAATGATCTTTATTGATGTTGAGCGAATATAGGTGTTACTGCTGTGCTAAATCTGCATTGAGGCAAGCACGTCTGACCAGATTCCATGCATGCGTAACCACCTTTCCACTTTCTCTGCTTTCCCTAAAGTGGCGTCCTCCTAGTTCGTGGAGTTGACCACCTTGTTTAGTTGTCGCTTCTTTTCCTATAAATAAGAGTCAGATGCTCCTTCTCAGGGGGTTGCGCGATCAAATGATGTACTTGCATTCTTAATTTTCAGCAATATAGTTACACTGCTCTATTGTACTCATGTTTTCCAATGAATAAGATGAAGTTATAAGTCCCTGCATCTGAGTTTACATTAATTTTAGAGGATACTCATCCAAGGGGGTCCACTTGGTGAGAATTTCGTCCTTAGTTTAGTTTAGTTTAGTTTAGTTATTACTTTATGTTCTATAATTAGTTAAGAATCTGGCACTGACTATTCCTACAACCACTAGAATTCCATTTTGTGACTGTTCCTACAACCAAAGTAGACAGTAGTTTCCTATTTGTTTGCTCAGATTTTCATTTATGTCATGTATTTCAGCTTAGCATAGTTGTTGGTTGATGTTCAGTACTTATGTTATTTCCTTCTAAGCAATTTACCTTCAACATTATGTTTTTCTTAGTTGTAGAATGGATATGGCTACTTGGGATCCTTAGTGCACATACTGTGCTGACCCATTTCAAGTTCACGTTCCTGGGTTGACAAGTTAAATGCACCTTCATGATGATTGAATGTCTATTCACTCTAGATGTCCAATCTATGAATCACAATTGTAAGGGATTAGTTGTTAAATCATTGTAGGAGGCCAACATTTTTGGCGCCATTGCCGGGGATGGTGTCAAACTAGGGAGTTCTTTGGAGTCATTGGTAGTTTTCTTGTTGTGGTATTTCTGAAAGTTGTTCTTAGTATACCCCTCATTTAAGAAGTAATGACCCCCCTTATTCTTTACCAATTCTTTGTGTGAGTTGGCTGATAGTGAGTTGATACCGCATGCATAGAGGAAGGAGAAGAGATGCTTAGGGGAGATTCCCTCCTAACAATCTTGATCCATTCTAGCTAGTTGAATATCAGAACCTGCCAAGAGAAGAAGAAGAAGAAGATCCACACACCTTTGTTGATGCATTTCCTGATTTGACTAGCTCTGAAGTTTCCTCTGAAGACCAAAATCAGCTTGAGAATCCCTTTGCTTTGGAAACAGGCATGGGTGATGCAAATAGAAATAGACCTAACCAACCGACTTTTCCTTTCCCCATTGTTCATCAGAATGAAGTAGACAACCTCAAAAATATCCCTACTTCAGTCCTTCCCAAGTTTTATGGACTTGTCATAGAAGATCCTGATACCTTCTTGTTTGAGTTTGATATACTCTGCAGGAGTTATGACTATACCACTGATTCCCATAGGCTTAAGCTATTTTTTTCCACTATGAAAGAAGCTACATTAAGATGGTTCATGAGCCTAGGCAGAGATACTGTGGAGACATGGGATGACATGAAGACAAAACTCCTTGAGAAATACAAGGAGTATTGTAGGGGTAGTGACATGAGAGGAGGTGACATTTTTAGGATGCAACAGAAGGAGGATGAGAGCTTGGAGGATTACATTGCAAGGTTTCTATTTTTCCTACAAAAATCTCCACACCATACACTTAATGAAGACTCCAAAAGTTGCTTTTCCTGAAAGGAATTAATGACAACTGCACTGATGGGAGGAGGAGATATCTCCCAAGTTCCTTGGGAGGATATCAAGAAGATATGCCAGAACTACTCTAGGGTAGCTTCAAAGAAAGGGAGAGCTTACCAATCTTCCATGGGTAAGTCATCTACCAGTGGAGTTTCAAGAATGGAGATTACTCATTTGCTAGTAGACTTTAAGCAAGACATTATAAACAATCTAGCTACTCATCTAGATGCACTTCAGGCCAAGAAGAAACAAGAGGAGGCATAGGCAACATTGGCAGAGTATTGCCCCCATTGCAGACAAAAGAAGGACTGCAGATGCAATATGGTAGCTAACATTGAAAGCAAGCATATTGCACCTGAGTTCAAGCCAATTCAAATTGAAGAAGATAAAGTCTACTATGTTGCACAAAGGAGGCCTTGGGCTCCAAGTCAAGGTATTCCACCAGATCCACTCTCTTTTGCTGGGCCATATTTCAATTCTTATTCATCTAGTAACCAATGGCAGCCCCCATATTCATCCAACTATGGAGGATATCCACCACAACCTTGGATTAATCCTCCAAAATACTTGGCCTAATCATCAAAACTCTCCACCCCAATGGAAACAACCTCAGGGGAATTGATAATAGTTTCAAGGAAATTGGCAACCTCCCCCAGGAAATTGGTAGCAAACAAATCAATGGAGGGGAGGACAACAATGGCCAAACTAGCCAAATAGCTACATGCAACCACCTTCTCAGCCCCAACAACCTACTATAATGCCTCCTCCTGCTAATTCAAGCTCAAATACACCTAAACCTACTCAGCTACCAGCTCATCCCACACCCAATCCAAATAACAAACCACAACAACAGCCTGTATACTCTGTTGATTCAAATCAATTACTTGCATATGTTGTGAGTGTGAGTGACATCCACTTGCATTCAGGAACTACTATACCAACTCCTTCCAAACCCATTATCACTGAGCTTCCTGTGGAAGAAGAGGAGCCTCTAAATACCCCTATTCAACCTAGTGCACCTAAAAATCCTGAACCAGTCCTAGTCAAGCAGACTAAACAAGAACCACCACTTCCTTAGAGATTGGAAGTTGCCAAGAAGGAAAAAAAGGAGGACACAACTTTTGACATTATAGATCAGCTGAAGCATATATGTGTCCAGATACCCCTATTTCAGGCCATAAAAGATGTTCCAATATATGGAAAGGCAATCAAGGAAGCATGCCTCAAGAAACTAGGCAGAAAGAAGAAAGACCCCACTACGGTTCATGTGGTGGGACAACTAGCTGACATAATGCTTGGGAAAGTGACTATCCCTAAGTACAATGACCCAAGTAGTCCTGTGGTAGGAGTTGTTATAAATGAGATCCAAATAAAGAATGCTCTAATTGACTTGAGAGCAACAATAAATGTAATGACTAAGGATATCCTGCAACAACTAAATATTGCAAGCATGAGACCTACTCCTACGGTCCTACAACTTGCTGATAGTTCTACTATTAAGCCTGATGGTATAGTAGAGGATCTTGTGGTAATTCTAGACTCATGGGAGTACCCAACAGATTTCATGATTCTCTCTCCTAAAGGCACACTAGGCGGGTATCCCATTATTCTTGGAAGGCCATGGTTAGCAACAATAAATGCATTTATTGGATGAAGGACATGAGACATGACCATTTATGATGGAAAGAGCACCAAAAATCTTTCTCTTTATCCTTCTGCTCAGTCATCCTATGATGAGGATAATCCTGTATGGCCACATGTTGGTGAAGAGGCCAAGGAAGTTAATTCTATGGCACAACTTATGATGTTAGGTAGAAGCTCTTTCATGCAGCTTCAAGATGAAGATGAAGTATTGGCTAACATCATTCAGAATTATTGTGAAGTGGAGGAAGCATCATCTTCTCATTCAGTTGTTCCAATCAGGACACTTCTGCCTACTCTTCCTATAGCCGTTCTTCCTATAGATGCACTTCCTGCAGCCACTATTCCTACAACCGCTCTTCCTGCAACAATAGGTATGTCCCATACATTGCTGCCATATGAACTCAAGGTACCATGTATTAATGAAGCAGCTATGATAGAGTTAACTACACAAGTATAGGTGTCAGAAGGAAAATATATGCATATTAATATCAAACTGAATGAAGAACAACAATTGTTGTTGGCAAACTTACTGAGGACCCACCAACATGCGTTTGCGTGGGACTATCATGAGATGAAGGGATTGGACCCTAAGCTTTGCACTCACAAAATTTATATCAGAGATGATTGCACCCCAGTTAGACAGCCACAAAGAAGAATCAACCCTGCACTAAGAGAAATTGTAAAAGGAGAATTGCATAAATTGCTAGATGCAGGATTTATCTACCCCATTTCAGATAGTCAATGGTTGTCTCCATTGGTGATTGTGCCCAAGAAAGGAGGGAAATGACGAGTTTGTGTTGATTATAGGGAACTTAATGCTGCCACCAAAAAAGACCATTTTCCTTTACCCTTCATAGATCAAGTTTTGGACTCACTTGCAGGAAAGCAATACTTTTCTTTTCTAGATGGCTTCAGTGGCTATAACCAGATCCAAATTACACCTGAGGACCAAGAGAAGACCACCTTTACCTGTCCATGGGAAACCTATGCCTACTCGGTACTTCCATTTGGCTTATGAAATGCACCTACAACTTTTCAAAGGGTAGTCATTAGCATATTTTCAGACATTTCTCATGATTGCATGGAAATTTATATGGATGATTTCACCACCTATGATGCTGATTTTAATGAAGCATTGGAGAATCTCAGGAGATGTGAAGATCACAATCTCTCTCTAAATAGTGAAAAGTGTTTCATGATGATGTAGGAAGGTGTAATTCTTGGACACTACATCTCTCACAAAGGAATTCAAGTAGACCCTGCAAAGATTGAGGTGATCACAAATCTGCCCACACCTGCAAAATAAAAAAAAAGCTAGGAGTTTCTTGAGACATACAGACTATTATAGGTGGTTCATCAAGGATTTCAGCAAAATAGCAGCACCATTGTATACTCTTCTCACCAAAGATGTTGAATTTCGATGGACAGAAGACTGTGACAAAACATTTTCTGATTTGAAGACAGCTTTGACTCATGCTCCTGTACTCAAATAACCTAATTGGGAGATTCCTTTTCACATCCATACAAATGCATCAGAATATTCCATAGGAGCAGTTTTAGGACAGAAAGGAGCTATTGAAAATGCCATTAATTTTGTTAGCAAAAACTTGCAAGGAGCTGAATTCAACTATACAGTGACAGAAAAAAAATGTTGGCAGTGATCTATGCCCTAAACAAATTCAAGCACTACATAACAGGCTATCAAATCTTTGTACACACCGATCATGCAACCATTAGATATCTCATGAATAAACCCCTAATCACAGGTAGGCTGGAAAGATAGTTATTGTTGATGCAAGAGTTTGAAATAACCATTGTGGATAAACCATGGAAGGCCAATGTTATTGCATATTTTATTTCAAGGTTGACTACATCAGAAGACAATCAAGTCATAAATGACTCTTTCCCTGATGAGCATCTATTTTCCATCAGTGTGCAAACACCCTGGTATGCTGACATAGCTAATTATTTGGTCATAGGGTTCCTTCTCACTTCTCTCCAAAAGAGAGAAGGGTGATCATTGAAAAATCTTTTCCTTTTTCATGGATTGTTGGATGTTTGTTTTATACTGGACCAAACAATGTCATGAGGAGATGTGTGAGAGAAGATGAGACAGATGATATTTTGCATGCATGCCACAACGAACCATGTGGAGGACATTTTGCAACCAAGAGGACAACAATGAAGATTTTGAACATAGGATATTATTGGCCAACACTCCACAAGGATGTAGGAAGGTATATAAGAAAATGTGATCA
Source organism: Sequoia sempervirens (assembly GCA_007258455.2). Taxonomy (NCBI): domain Eukaryota; kingdom Viridiplantae; phylum Streptophyta; class Pinopsida; order Cupressales; family Cupressaceae; genus Sequoia; species Sequoia sempervirens. The sequence goes on along the minus strand of VDFB02000002.1, from coordinate 163,244,271 downwards.
ATGCTAGAGGATGGGCAGACCAACCAAATCTGATGAGATGCCACTTTTCCCTCAGGTAGTAATCACTCCATTTGACAAATGGGGACTGGATTTTGTAGGACCCATTAATCCTCCATCAAATGGTAAGTCTTATATCTTAGTTTGCATTGATTATGTAACTAAGTGGGTACAAGTTAAGGCCATGGAACATGCAAGAGATAATAAGGTTGTTGAATTTCTTTATGAGGAGATTTTCACAAAGTATGGAGTTCCAAGAGAGATAGTGACTGATCAAGGGGCTCAATTCACATCAACCCTTGTTGTAGCACTGGTCAATGAGTACAACATAAGACACATGAAGTCTACTCCTTATCATCCCCAGGACAATGGCCAAGTTGAGGTGACTAACAGGGAGATTGAAGCCATCTTGACCAAAACAATGGCTATTCATAAAAAGGATTGGGCAAACAGGCTACTAGAGGCTATTTGGGACTATAGGAAAACCTGGAAAACAACTACAGGCTTCACTCCATTTGAGTTGTTGTATGGAAAGACAACTATGATGCCCATTGAATTTGAACATAAGACTCTTAGGACTGCAATAGACTTGGGGATGGATATCTCTGAGGCACAAAAAGAAAGAATCCTAAAATTGAATGTTTTAGATGAGATGAGGAGAGCAACCTTTCATCACACAGAGGTAGTGCAAAATCAAAGAATTCGGTGGCATGATAAATTCATCAAGGACAAGAAATTCCAACCAGAAGATTGAGCCTTGCTCTATGATTCAAGATATCAGGAAAATGCAGGAAAATTGCAGATAAGGAGGCTAGGACCATATGAGGTTGCTGAAGTATACCCCAATGGTGCTGTTCAAATCACTACTATTGACCCAGTTAGATTTAACCTGCTTGTTAATGGTCATCACCTCAGATTGTATCACAAGCCAACTTCCAAAGAGGAGTTCCTGCAACAATTCACCCAACATGCAACACCTGAGCTTCTTGCAGCCGAGGGAAGTGGACCTAGTGTCCCTCCTTCTAGCTAATTAAGGTATGTACTTGTCATAATAAAGAATTCCACTTCTGTGGGAGTCCACTTCTTCACCCATCCACACATCCACCCATCCATCTCCACCTTTCTCTCTCTTCCATCACTTAACTTCATTCCACTCCACCTCATTCCGCCTCATTTTCATTAATTGCTCAACTTATTACTTAAAAGGCGACCGATACTTTTTCCACAATTTTTGCAATGAATCTTCCACGAATCCAGGTATGTGCGCATTAATTGCTATCTATTAATTATCTTTAGTGCATTCATTTAATTGTTGTGAATTAATATGGACGTTCACCATAGCATGTCATTATTCCCTATCTCTATCAAATCATCCCTACCATCTCGCATGTGAGGACAAATGCCAAATTTAGGTTGAGGGGGGGGGGAAGATGTGAGTACTTTTCCCATGTGTTAGTCCATACTGGTCTTCGTTAACAAGTTTAAATTGATCCAATTTGAATTTTGATTAAGATGATGGCTCGTATGTGTGAGGTGACACCAACTACCGCTGCCATTTTTCTCCATCATAACCTTCCTTTATTATTTATTCATTTACTGCTATTATTGATCATGTCATAATCTTAAGTCGCCAAAAGGTAAAACAAAAAAGGAAAATTCAAGCGACATTGGCATTGGAAATTTGACAGTATTGCAGGAAGGAAAATTTGCAGAGTGATTGTTGATTGCAGACAATGGGAGGTGGGTTAATCAGGAATGAACCCACGGTTCATGACGTATTACTGTAGGATGCACCTTCACAAGCTGAATTCATAAACTGTGGCTGGTTAGACTATTTCATGAAGCTGAATGGTTTTAATGAAGACATTGCATTAGAATTTTCCCAAACATTATCTAAGGGAAAAGTCATGGTTAAAGGGCTGGAAGTATTGGCTAGTGAAGAAAGAATTGCAGAGGTTACAGGGTTTCTTGCCGACGGTGAAAATTACCCTGCTTCCAGAGACGCCAAGTCGGCCAGGGCCAAATTTACAAAACCTGGTGACCCTCCATTGAGCGTGGAAAAACAAGGTGCAAAAAGAACTTCTCTGCCCAAGCTATGGAAGCAAATAATTGTTCATGTCATAAAATATATCACCTGTGAAGGACACCAGTCAAATCTACATTTTGTGTACTTTAAACTCTTGAATCACATGAGGCACGAGAGGAGGATGAATGTATCGAACGTGCTTTGCCACCTTCTTTCAATCATGGTAGCCGAGACTTAGAAAGGTAGGGACAATTTTGTTTCCCACCATTGTTTGATTAAATTGTTAGTTGAGAAGTCTCAACATGATGTATCTGAGATGAATTGGGAAGAATTCATAAATATTGATCAAATCAAACCAGAGTATTTGTGACCTATGGTTTTACCTCAACCCCGTAGGTCTAGAAGGAGATTGAGCACAGTTGAAGCCATCCCTGGTGCTTCAACCTCTAGCGTAGTTCCTAGTGCAAACCCTCCTGTAGAAGAACATACCATAGAAATTAGCTCTTCTGAGACAGAGCACTCAGACAAAGAAATTTCCTCCCCAGATTCTGATGATGATGTTCCACTTGGAATCCTAATGAAAACTAGGGCACATAAGAGAGAAGCAAAAATAAGAAAAGGAAAAGCTAAAAATCAGCTGACAGAAAAAGTACCAAGCTCTAGGAAGCAAAATGCTGACACTGTTCATCCTGCAGCCAAAGAAAAATGTGAAAAACCTCCCAGGAAATCAAGACCAACCGGGCCAACCTTTGATATGCCTCTGCAGGAAAGCCCTAAGTCTAGAAAAATATCACAAGGGGACACAAAAGCTCTAATGGGGCAGGTGAATGTCGAGGAAGAGGATATATTTGAGAAAGCAATAAACATAACACTGGTAGATCTTGTTGATATTGCATAACAAGTTGAGAATCAAGGGTATGAGGAAAATCAGGATTTCCTGCAACAAGTGATCCTGCAGAATGAGCAAAAACAAAAACAAGAGGCCCTACAGCTAGACTTGACGGAACAACTTGAATCCCTTAGCTGGTACTATATGAAGAGCAAGCATCAGTGCCAAGAAAAATGCTGGTAGGAATACATAACCCCCCTTCTTTTTCAATGCACATGGTAGCTATGTATTTATAGAAAGAGATGCAAAGAAGAGAAGAGGAATGGAAAGAAGAAAAACGTAGGCTGAAGAAGTAAATTCAAAAGAAAGATGAGGAGATTGCAGACAAGGATGCAAAAAATGCTACTTTAAAGAAGGTGGATGATATTATAGCCTTGGTACCCTAGATAGTAGAATGTAGGGCCCCTCCAAGGGTCCATGCTTTGCATTTGAAGGAGAAATATCTTTCTTTTAAGCTTGCAAGGATTGTCTCAGGTTTGAACCCTTCTATTGAGACTCCTATTGAATTTTTTAATGCTTATCGGATTGCTTCCCGTGAGATGAAGAATTTGTTGTGTGAATTTTACTTGCACAATTATGTTGTGACTCAAGACCATGATTGGAATCCATTGTTATATGTTGGGGATGTCCAATTGAGGGAATTTATGTCTTGGGTACAAAATGAGATCAGTTGGGGACAACAATATGGGGCTTATAAGCAATTGGAATCCAACATCCCTCTGCCCATCAGGGCTGAATCAGGAAATCCAGGGGACATTTACAAGGAGTGGCACAAAATGCTTCTCAGACCTAGCTATGGTAATAGGATTATGCCTTGGATAGAAGCAGTTTATAGTGAATATGAGGTGGTGGCAAAAGCAAAAGAGGAAACTATGAAGAGATACCTGTCACAAAGATGGAACAACCTAACTAATGAGCTAAAGCAATCTGAGCCCCACTCCATACAAAACTATGTTGCAACACTTAAAATAATTGACAGATATATATAGATTGGGAGGACAAAAGGACGATTCTGGCTTCCACTAACTTTTTAGCCACCCATCCTGATGTGGCCCATGCCAAATTACAAGTTTTACAACTATGATATTGCTGCAGAGAGACAAAGATGGAACCGATTGGATAGACAAGGGTTCTATTGGGATCTTGATTCATGCACAACAACCACTGATGTGGGACAGTTGGTAGTTGCAAATTTCAGGGCTTTGACTAAGCAGAAGAGCAACCCTTCCCCTGCTGGAGGACCAACAAAGCCTTAGGTTGGGGGGATGATGAGTCTAGTTTATGGTTTAATTTTGGTAGAATTTATAATCTATTTGTCAAAATTGTCATGAACCTTGATGTTTGAATATTGATATTTCCTCGAAACCATAGACATTGGGCCTAATTTTATCTCTGCAAATCTTTAATGACATTGACATGTTATATGGACTATATGTGTTAATTCTACATGTGGATTAATGAATGTTCTTTAAGATAGTTACAGATATGTGATTATTGTGCATACTAATATTTCCATGCAGATATGATTCAAGGCCACTAGATTGAGAAGATTCTGCCAGCTGGTCATTCACCATAACGGCTAACAAAGTGGTCATGCAAAGGTCAACGGAGGGAATAATTCAAAGAGGTCGATGGTGGGAGATTCCTCATGCAAACCGAGTTGTAACTGTCTTGTAAATGATCTTTATTGATGTTGAGTGAATATAGGCATTACTGTTGTGCTAAATCTACGTTGAGGAAAGTACGTCTGACTAGATTCCATGAATGCGTAACCGCCTCTCCACTTTATTTGCTTTCCCTAAAGTGGCGTCCTCCTAGTTCATGGTGTTGACTGCCTTGCTTAGTTAGTTGCTTCTTTTCCTATAAATAAGAGTCAGATGCTCCTTCTCAGGGGGTTGCATGATCTGATGATGTACTTGTGTTCTTAGTTTTCATCAATACAGTTACATTGCTCTATTGTACTCATATTTTTCAATGAATAAGATGAAGTTATAAGTCCGTGCATCTGAGTTTATATTAGTTTTAGAGGATACTCATCCAAGGGGGCCCACTTGGTGAGCATTATGTCCTTAGTTTAGTTTAGTTTAGTTATTACTTTTTGTTCTGTAATTAGTTAAGAATCTGGCACTGACTGTTCCTACAACCACTAGAATTCCATTTTGTGACTGTTCTTGCAGCCAAAGTAAACATAGTAGTTTCCTATTTGTTTGCTGAAATTTTCATTTCTGTCATGCATTTCAGCTTAGCATACTTGTTGGTTGATGTTCAGTACTTATGTTATTTCCTTCTAAGCAATTTACCTTCAACATTATGTTTTTCTTAGTTGTAGAATGAATATGGCTACTTGGGATTCTTAGTCCACATACTATGCTGACCCATTTCAAGTTCACGTCCCTGGGTTGACAAGTTAAATGCACCTTCATGATGATTGAATGGCTATTCAGTTTAGATGTCCAATCTCTGAATCACAGCTATAAGGGCTTAGTTGTTAAATCATTGTAAGAGGCCAACAATATGTACGTATGCATGTATGTATTTATGTATGTATGTATGCATGTATATGTATGTATGTATATGTACATATGTATATATGTATGTATATATACATGTATATATAATATGTATATACCATTACTATATACATGTGTATACATCCATACTATATATATATACATATTATATATATACATACATATATAATTAGTCATTATAACACTTGACTCAACATTATAAATTTTATGAGATGATTTATAGTTAATGATTTTATTTCTAAAATATTTTGATATTGTGTTGATTTATTCGATGGTTGATATTTTAACTAAGTGTGTGGGAACAAGTTCTCCCCATCGGTGGTTAATTGGAGACTATTTCACTTGGGTAAATGAGTCTAGTTGTATTTCAATGTCTCACTCAATTTCATTTGTTAATTAGAGACTATTTGACTTGGGTAAATGAGTCTATTTGTATTTCCATTTCTCAAATACACAATAAGAAAATTAAAAATGATGAATCAAGTGCTAGAAGATGAAAGACACATGGCCTATGGACAAAGTGATAATGAACATCTTATTCCTACCACCATGGTACATTAGCTTATGTGCCTTATTGTGCTCCTTGGTTCTGCATTCAAATTTTGATTCAGATATTGATGATATTTTGTATTGCCACTAATGTGCCCAACTATCTCTTATGGGATGTGTATGTTGTGACTTGTTTGTTTGAAATCTAGCAATGTTTTTTCTTTACTATTTTCAACATATATATATATATATGTGTGTGTGTGTGTGTATATACACCCATACATATATATATAGTATGGATGTATGCACATGTATATAGTAATGGTATATACATATATATAGATGTATATATATATACATATATACATATATACATATATATATATACATATATGTATATGTATATATATACATATATATATATGTATATATATACATATATATATGTATATATATATGTATGTGTGTATGGGTGTATACACATGTATATAGTAATGGTATATACATATATATAGATGTATATATATACATACATATATACATACATACATATACATGCATGCATACATACATACATACATACATATATGTATGAGTGTGTATATATATAAATAAAATATATATATGTATGTATGTATATATGTATGTATATATATGTATGTATATATATATATGTGTGTATGTATATAAATACATATATACATATTATATATACATACATATATAATTAGTCATTATAATACTTGACTCAACATTATAAATTTTATGAGATGACTTATAGTTAATGATTTTATTTCTAAAATATTTTGATATTGTGTTGATTTATTTGATGGTTGATATTTTAACTAAGTGTGTGGGCACAAGTTCTCCCCATTGGTGGTTAATTGGAGACTATTTCACTTGGGTAAGTGAGTCTAGTTTTATTTCGATGTCTTACTCAATTTCAGTTATTAATTAGAGACTATTTGACTTGGGTAAATGAGGCTATTTGTATTTCCATTTCTCAAAGACAATAAGAAAATTAAAAATGATGAATCGAGTGCTAGAAGATGAAAGACACATGGCCTATGGACAAAGTGATAATGAACATCTTATTCCTACCACCATGGTACATTAGCTTATGTGCCTTATTGTGCTCCTTGGTTCTGCATTCAAATTTTGATTTAGATATTGATGATATTTTGTATTGCCACTAATGTGCCCAACTATCTCTTATGGGATGTGTATGTTGTAACTTGTTTGTTTGAAATCTAGCAATGTTTCTTCTTTATTATTTTAAACATATATATATATGTGTGTGTGTGTGTGTGTGTGTGTGTGTGTGTGTGTATACATGTATATGCACATATGTATATATGTATGTATATACATATGTATATATATATACGTACATATATACATTATATATACATATTACACACACACACGCACACACACACACACACACACACACACACACATATATAATTACTCATTATAATACTTGGCTCAACATTATAAAATTTATGAGATGGTCTATAGTTAGTGATTTTATTTCTAAAATATCTTGATATTATGTTGATTTATTCAATGGTTGGTATTTTAACTAAGTCTGCAAATTAGAGACTATTTGACTTGGGAAAATGACCCTAGTTGTATTTCCATGTCTCAGTCAATTTGAGTTATGAGATGATTCTTTGTCCAACCATATGAAACCAACATCTAAACTAATGTTAATTATAGATCCTTGTGTTATAATTAAACTCTTCCACAAATTGGTTTTAATTAGTTTTCCAAATGCTAATTTGTTTTTCACTCAATTGCAAATATGCATAACCAAATTTATCCCCTTAGGTAGGGACTCCAACTCTTTCAGGGAACTTGTTTAATTAGTTATTGTGAGTTATATCTATTAATTTATTATGGGTTATAATTTTTAATTTAATTTAAATTCAGTAAAAAATTTAATTAAAAAAAAGTTAATTATTAGCATTTTAATCGGTTGAGGAGTTTCATTTCTGATCTTATATTTCACATTATTTAAGACGTTTAATAATTATTTGTGTACATTCTACATATTAAAATTAACAAAACATTGAATTATCTATTATATATGGTTGTCGAAAAATTTAGGTGTATGATTACAAGATAAATACAATTTTTTTTATCATTCTGTTAATACAAAAGTATTAAATGCATATAACTATTGTGAATACATTTACAATTGCTACATCATATTACTACCTACCTACTTACTAAATCATATTTCGTGATCCAAGATTAAAATGATAAAAGTAAACAATTTAATTTTTAAATTATTTTCTTATATCATTTTTAATTATGTTTAGAGACCTTAAAATTAGTCTACCACTCAAAGAGCTCAAATATCCTAAAATGTAAGGTTAGTGAAGTTTAGAGTGTGTGTACATCATCTCATACAATAGGCCAAATAGGAAATTTGAGATACAATACCTATTGATTGTTCTATAAATTGAAAACTAAAACTTAGAATATTGAAAGCTGTCAAGTTACCATATTGAAGCCTAATTTTTAGCTTATATTTATTATTTACGAAATAATCAAATTCACAAGGAAATGATCATATTCACAAGGAAATAAAAAATACCTACATGTTAAAGTTAAAAGGTTATTTATGTTGGTGTAAATAGGTACATTTCCTATCTAGTTACTTAGTGGGGTCCTATTTACATATTAATTCCACTTAGGTTCTAGGCATATTTAATGCTTAGATAAGATTTTATCTTTTTATCTTTTATTAAATATTAGTGTCCTAAGGTCATTTAATGATGGCTTATGTCATTTAATGTTGGTACTACATCACTCCTTGTATATATAAGAAAGGTTAGTGTACACTTTGTAATATACCTCATCATTATATTTCATAGATCTTAATATCAAGCAATCTCATATTCTTGCATACTCTCTTGTGGAAGGTTGTAATTGTTTTTGCATGTGATCCTAGGCTAGAGCTAAATTTCAGCTCCTACATGGTATCAAAGCAATACTCGCAAAAAATTTCTTAGATTTGAGGGTAGAGATATTGCTAGTGAGAGATCTTGGTGAATTTTAGTAAGGTTGAGTATACTCTTCCCTTGCACCTAATAGTGATTTGGGGAATTAATAAAACTTGAAAAGAACACCAGTTGTGGAGGGTTCCTCTTTGCGGGTTCTTATTGTAGGTGAATTTTAGAGCATGTTGGAGCTAATATGATCCTACCATTGAGTTTAGGGCATCTAATAAAGTCAATATTGACTTTTATTTTGTCAAAATCTAACATTTCTTGCCAAATTTATGAAGGTTTCAAGTTGGGAGGCGATTATTAGATCCAAGAGGTAGCTGATTTTTTGGAGAGCACTTTGGGCCAAAATCAACCCTGCCATTGCATTCAGAATGCCCCAAAACCCCAAGAATGCCTATCAAATCATCAAAATCAAAGACTTTTGCTTTGGGCCCTCAAAGGTTTTTTTGTTATACAATTGACATAAATTTGTACCGTACAGATCCACACAATTTGTATGGCTCGTACATAGGTACGAACGTAGGTCTATTGGTGTTATTCATGGGTACGACATTTTCTATGAAATATTCTATTGTCATACATGAGTCTATGTAATCTACGAACTATCATTGTCAGCAAGGTACTGGTTGTACGTCGATGTCAAATCAATTGAACATGTTAATTACAAACGGGTTAGCAGTATTTTAAATTTTAATATTTTTATTTCACTACCCATTTTTTTCAGGCTCTCGATCACACAATCGGTCTTTTGGCTAGTGCTTGGAACTTCTCTCTGAGTGCCTATACCTCGGGAGTGGTGTGTTAGTTGCCACCAGTGGCTGCTACTAGAACACCACTCCGTCATCACCCAAGTGGCGACACTTATTTTTTGTGCTTGATCAGCCCACAGGCACATTGGGGACCAACCACCAGCTTGTTAGGGGTTGCACTTTTGACCCTAATTGGTCTCCCAAGTGCAAAAATTGGGCCATTTTTCTTTAGAGCATAGATTTTTGCCCAGGTATCAATATTTTATAAATGAGATATCGATGGCAAGTTGGTTTCATGTACTTCGTACTAGTGTAGGTCATTTTTCCAAATTTTTCTATAGGTACATTTTATTGACAACTGAAGTGCCTTTTCCCTTTTAGACCTTCGAGCTCATAAATTTTAACTAGTTTATTCAATTTTCATGATTCCAACGACAATTGAAAGGTATTCAAGAGCTCTATCATTTGGTTCATGCACTTTTTCTAGATTCAATACTAGGTATAAATTATTCAGTTTTTGCATATTTGGCACATTCATTGATTACTTGGAGATACTGTCTCTTGGAGAAGCTATGTTTGTGGGCCTTCATTTTCAATTATATTTTTAAATTTGGGTGATATCACATCAATTTGTATCAGATATTTTTCTATTTTGCACTCTTGGCACTTGTTTTTCTAATGGTTGAATTAGGGGCTGAGGTCCTAACTCCTCATAATTATCATACATGGAAGGAAATAATGAGGAAATTTCTTTGGTCTAGGGGTTTGTGGTCCACCTTGGATGATGAACAACATAATTTTTCCAAAGAATATGAAAGATTTTCTCATTGGAAAAAATGTTATGAGGCTATGGGTTTGATTTTTATGCATATTTCTAACAACTTATTCTTCCATATTGAGGGGTGTATTACTCCTAGATATGTTTTTGGATAAGTACAAGGAATTATTTGTTTTAGTTAGTGAGATTCATGTTATGCAATTGGAGACAGAATTGGCATCACTTTCCGCATATTCTTTTAACACAATTGAAGACTGTTTGGTAAAATTTAAATCATTAAGGTCTCAATTGACAGGTTGTGGTAAAGACAAAACTGATAAGGAATGCATATTCTTTATTTTGTCTGAATTGAAAGGTCCATTTGCATACTTATTTACTTCCTTTTATGGTACAATGGATGGATTAGGTGATTCATTTGTCATGCTTTCTTTTGAGACATTTTGTGATAGGTTGGCTAGGGAGTAAGCTAAACTTAGTCAACATGATATACTCTCTAAGAATCATGATTTGATTGCATCATCACCTAAAGGAAAAAGAAAGAAGTCAAAACCTAAAAAAAAATCTAGTGATACACCCAACTCTCCTAGAGAGGATAAAACTAAGAAGGAGAAACCCAAGTGTGGTTATTGTAACAGGTTTGGACATGGTGAACAAACTTGCTACAAAAGAGAGTTAGATGATGAAGCAACTTCTAAAAGAACATAATTATTTTTTCCTTCTAAATCTACAAGTTCACCTTCTTCTTCACAATCTTCATCTTCTACACACATAGGTACCATAGGAAATTCTCATGGGAGTGATAAGGTAAAAGATCATAAGATGAAGGGTTATGCTCTTTTAGTAGCACATGTTGAATAGTCTAGAAATTGGATTCTTGACTATGGAGCTTCATGTCATATATTAGGACAACCTAATAGGTTTTCATCCTTGAAGCATACTTCAATCATGAAGATATTGATGGCTAATGGTGTTTATTTGGATGTATTTGGTAAAGGAGTTGTCAATGTGCCCAATGGTAGTTTTCATGATGTTCTTTGCATTCCTGATATTCAAAATAATCTTCTTTTAGTATATCAAATAGCACTTATTGGTAAATCCATTGAGTTGAATCCAAATTCAGTTTTCATTTGTGATTTGCATACTAGATAGCTTGTTGGAGTGGGAATGGTTGAGCATGATACTAATCTCTACACATTTTCTCATTTTATTCCTGATGGTGAATGTTTTAAGGACCACTCTCCTAGATCAAGTGTGGGTATTTGTTTAGGTGGAGGTTTTGGTGGTTTTTTGAACCTTGATATTCATCAACCCATTGATTAGGTTCTATCATCTCCTACTTCTTCAAATTTGAGTGTTGACTTGGTTTCCAGGACTTCAGATGAGCAAGATACATTTTTTTTTCCATATTTTCCTTTGTAGGATGGTTTCATGATAGGTATATTAGTTTTGGTTTGTCATTCCTCTTTTGTAGAATTGGAGGAAATGTTTGAGGGGGCCACTCTCCTCTTTGATCATGCATCTTTGGAGATTTCTCTTGGGTTTCCATATCCTTTGTATTCTTCCTTGATTGGGTTTGCACCTAATTTTGTTGAGACATTTTCAAAAATACTTGATGCATCTTTAGAGATATCATTCTTAGGCTTCTTCCCTCTTGCTTCATCATGGAGATGAGGTTTCTTTAGCATTGGTCATTGGGTTTCTTTCTTCCCAAGGGGAGACATGTTCTTTTGGTATTAGATTCTCTTTTCTCTTCAGACTTTTTTTAGTGGTTGTGGAGCTACTTCATTATGGGGGCTATTGTATGTGATGGATGTTGTACTTGGAGGGTATCATCTAGTCCTCCATCTTTCATCACTTGATTGTATCTTTTCTCTTTTGGAGAGGGGTTTTTTCCCATGTGGTTTTTATCCTTTTCTCCGTTCGTGAGAGAATGCATTTGTACATGGGTACCAAAAATGGTCTTATAGCCAGGACCCATCATTACATCATTGCATCACTTGCATAATAATTTCTTCTTCCTAAGTTACACTTAAGTGGGGTGTTGGTGTAAATAGGTATGTTTCCTATCTAGTTACTTAGTGGGGTCTTATTTACATATTAAGTTTACTTAGGTCCTAGGCATATTTAATACTTAGATAAGATTTTATCTTTTTAGATTTTATTAAATATCAGTGTCTTAGGTTCATTTAATGTTGAATCATATCATTTAAAATTATGACATGTTCATTTAATGTTGGTACTACATCACACCTTGTTTATATAAGAAAGGCCATTGTACACTTTGTAATATACCTCATCATCATATTTCATAGATCTTAATATTAAGAAAGCTCATATTCTTGCATACTCTCTTGTGGAAGGTTGTAATTTTTTTTGCAGGTGATCCTAAGCTGGAGCTAAATTTCAACTCCTACAATTTATAGTGTGCTATAAATTAATACTTTCTTGCTTAGAAAGTTATAGCATTGTCCTCTTGGTTTTTCATCTTACCAAAGACTATATTTATGGACAATAAGAAGCATGGACTTTCAATGCAGGTGGGGTGTGGCTTTAATGTTATTGGGTTGGGTGTATGTTGGAATGGGTGTTGAGAACATATCTCTTGTATGAAGTTTTCCTTCAATAGGGTAACACATGTTTATAATTTATACGATTTATGTCTTCTCACCATTCTAATTAGTATTGAGCATTTTAATGCTAGTTTTCTCCTACACAAATGGAATAGTTTTTTTTAATAAAAGGGGTAAAAACTTTATTGAACTAGTAAATCAATACAAAGTAAAAGATCACAACCGACCTTCTAGGGGTCAAAATCCCAAAACGGATTCATCAAGCAACTCCCGAGAAACATCTCATATCCTCCATAACCAAATCTTCCAGCTCTTGAGAAAGGTCCTTTGGAAGGACTCCCTTGTCTTCCACAATCCAAGTCCCCATCCGCTCAAATGCCCATTTAGCCAAAACATTAGCCACCTTGTTTCATTCTTGTGGAATATGGCAAAAGGTGATAGATTCCAAAACCCCACCCAAAGAAATGATTTTCTTGACCACCACTACCAATTGCCAATTCACATCCTCTAATTAATGCTTTTTCAACAAAACAATCAAAATTTGAGAATCTGACTCATAAATTATCCTTCCCAACCAAGGTCACAAGCCCGTTTGAACACCAAAAGAATAGAAAAAGCCTCCATGAAGTTTTTAGAGTGTTGACCTCTATACATTGAGAAGAAGAACTCAACCACTCTTGAGCTATCCTTTCCAATACCACCAACCTCAACATGTCTCAGATTTCCTCTGGAAGACCCATCATTGCCAATTTTCAACACCCCAAGAGGAGGGGGTTTCCAATGACCATATTTATGAACCTTCCCTCTAGCACTCTGACTTGGCCTTGACTAGGGACCACTCTTGTAATTGTTTGAAAGCCCCAAAGTATGGACCACTCCCATATCTCCAGGATCCATAGGGACCAATAAATCACACTTAGCAGCCAAAGTCTCCTGAAGAACCCCCACGATTCTCATCCATAGCTGATGCACCTAAAGCTTCTTATCCAAGAAGATCCTAAGGTTGTGTTCCAACCAGATATGCCAAATAATCAAGCTAAGGCCAATTTTCCAAGCTATTTGAAGGAAAGAAGTCTTAGCTAGAGAGTTCCCCAACCCAATCCATAAGTCTTCCAAAGAGGAGGCATGTCTGCACAACTGGTTCCAGACTCCCCACTAGAAATGCCAAATCATCCTAGCAAAGGGACACTCAAAAAAGAGATGAGAAGTGCTCTCATCATTACTGGAGCACATGACACACATAGAGGGGCCCTGAAATCCATGCTTCCAAATATTCTCCCTTATGAAGCATCTATTATAAACCACGAACCAAGAGAAGAAATTGCACTTGGGCCAAGAGATTTTATTCCAAATATGTTTCCACCAAGGTACCCTCGTACACCCAAAAACTTGTTTATCCAACACTTGATAACCTGAGGCAACAAAGAATTTTTCTTTCAAGTCATGTCCCCAAGCAAGAACATCCCTCCTTAGAAGAGAGTTACAAACCCTTCCAGCCAGAATGCTAGCCAACTCATGTCATTCCTCCATCGATCACCCAAGAGGCCACTCATGCAAGTCCTTCCACTTGTACATAGTGGCCTGATCAAGAACATGAGGTTCTTTGAAATTAGCCACTCTACACCATCTAGCCTCAAGAAAAATCCTACATAAATCTTGCAAATGAGGGTGATCATCCCAAGAATCAAACCAGAAAAAAACTTTTGAGCCTTAGTTGCAAATCCAAAACAACTCTTGTTTAACTAGCTGGGCTCCCCTATTAAGTGATGCAGAGCAAGGACAAAATCATTAACCAAACCACAAATTAATCAGCTTTGGACAATCCTTTAATCTTGAAAATCCCAACTTGGTACTTTCTCACAGTTTCATCAACTTTGCTTATAGCATTCCAAACAATGACAATTCAACATAACTTTCAAAAGAAATTGAAAACCCACAAACCAATTACCATTATAGATACGATTTTCCAAGTTTCAAAACATATCAAAAGTGCAGGGGTGGTTTCTTTGTAACAAACCCTTCAAATATTTGTTGCTACGTTTGACAATAGACTTAAAAAAGAAGAAATTCATCGTAATTTGACCATAACTTTCAGAAAATAGCTCCTACCCACAAACCAAAACCTGTTTTAGATACCCATTTTCCTCTTTTATAACATATCTCAAATATAGGGGTGGTTAATTTGGAGCATAACCCTCTATTTTTTGCTGCTATGCTTGAAGAATAGCTTAATTAGGCTCCTACAACAAGGTACTTATTGATTTTGCACACTCCCAACCTCAAATATCCATTCAAAAACCTTAGAAACATAAATTTAGGTCTTCACATGCATATTTTTTCAACTACAATGGCCTCCTAACAATTTTTCAACAAAACCCTACCTTTAGGCATCACTTTTGCTTAAAATCATGAAGAAAACCAACTAGGGCATCAACCTAACTTGCCCAAAACCACATCCCTACTCTTGAAAACCTAGTAAACACAAAATAAACCTATTCTACCTCCATTCCACCAAATTTTACAATATTTCAACAGTGGAATGGAGAGTTCTACTTTTTTTTGCTTTCAAACCCTCAAAACAAGGTTTCCAAAACCAGTTTTAGTAAATCTTCAAAACTTAATGAAAAACTCTAAAACCAAAAACAAAACCAAAAGAAGCTTAACTCATCCCTCTACCAATTCCAACTCATAAATTTGCATGTTCTGATTGTACCAGGCCGTACAAGATCTTGTAACAACAAAAAAACTATGAAAAATGTAGGAAAAGAGTGTTGTTTGATATTCAAAATTAAGGTTTACATCTTCCAACCCTTCACCAATGTGTACCAATTCTTTTTTAAAGCATTCCAAACCTTCCCCAACTGAAAACAACTGACTCCTAACATTCTTTTCACTTTTTGACCCTTCAACTTCCCATTTTTGCATTTTTTTACATTTTTGCAATTTTGCACTATGACAACATTTGCAAGATTTTACAAACATTTGCAAAATTGACCAAAAATTGACAAGCCTATCTAATACCAACCCCACATGAATTATTATATTGAAAATGGTCTATTGTGATCTTATTACATTCAACATGACTGAACAACACAAAAACTCAACATTAAACCAGAATTGCACAATTTGACTAGGTGCCCCTACACCATACTCCCGAAAAAAGAAGAATTCAAGTCCCTTTTGAATTGAGTGTAGTAACAAGGATACACCTTTGAAATTTTTTTCTTGATGTATTCTATCCTCTGCACTTTGTCTTCCTTGAAACATTTTTATGATGTCTTTATCTTTACCTTGGGTTTCATCTTGTCAATGCAAACTTGCTTTCCTTTTGTTTTACTACCTTGTAACTAATCCCTTTTGCCTTGATGCACTACACACTCTGCCCCAGCACCTTGTTCTCCTTCCAAGATCTGCTTCATCTTAAATTTTGGTCTATCTCTCGTTAAGGCTGCAATAACAATAAGAGATTTGTGTATTCCTTCCTTGCTTCTACTTGCCATGTCATCCAACCAACTTTCTTGATCAGTATCCTATCCGCCTTCCAATACCTCATTGTGCTAGATCTACAAAACAAAACATGGAACCCCTTGTTTGAAATTGGGCCTTCATCTTCACCAATCTACATGATCAATGCAAACATAAAGTAGGCTGCACCCTCATACTCCAATTGCAAATGTAGAGTGTCTTTGATCACCTTGAAAGCTTTGTCTTCCCATTCTGGAAACCTTGCATGAGGATTGACATTTTTCCTTGAAACATCATCTATTACCACATCAACATGTTCTTGCAACAAATCTTGAACCTTTAATAGTAATTGATCAATCCTACTTGTTGTTATGACAATCATATGTTTACTTACCATTTTATTAGCTGCCTCTTCCTCTTTTCTTGGCTTTTGTTCTTCAATCAAGGACTCCTTAATATCTGATTTTACTGCTTCCACTTGTCTTCTTCTATGAACAATCTTCTTGATAGGCCACATAACCTTCTTTTTGATTGGTAAATGCCAACTTTGCATCTCAAGTTTCATTTTTTCTTCCATATTTTCTTGAATTTCCCTCATTAGTTCCAAATCCTGCCGCAACTCTTTTATCTCTTGATCCACATCTATTTGTTTTGCCTTCTCCTTTTCCTTCTTCATCTCTTTTTCCTCTCTTTTCATCACTCGTTTCTTTTTTTGTAAACCCTCACTCTGCTAGTATCTAGGAATTATTCTCTTCCACACATCCATTATTTTGGTATTCCAATACCTTCACACATGCACAACTATCCTCTACCCAATAGGATTCTAGAAGATGCACTCTCCAAGACCTCTTCTCCCCACTTCCTCTCAATGGAAAAAATCTGTACACCTTCTACCTAGCTTCATCACTATTGGAGGATACAACAAACCTTCTCTCACAACTTCCTCTCAGGGTCTTCTAGCTCTGATACCAATTGATGCAGATCAGGGAGGAAATCATTAACCAAACCACAAATCAATCAACTTTGAACAATCTTTTAACCTTGAAAATCCCAACTTGGTACTTTCTCACAATTTCATAAACTTTGCTTGTAGCATTCCAAACAATAAAAATTCAACATAACTTTCAAAATAAATTGAAAACCCACAAACCAATTACCATTAAAGATACCCCTTCTCAAAGTTTCAAAACATATCAAAAGTGTAGGGGTGGTTTCCTTGTAACAAACCCTTCAAATACTTGTTGCTACGTTTGACAATAGGCTTAAAAGAGCAGAAATTCACCGTAATTTGACTATAACTTTTAGAAAATATCTCCTACCCACAAACCAAAACTTGTTTTAGATACCCATTTTCCTCTTTTATAACATATCTCAAATATAGAGGTGGTTACTTTGGAGCATAACCCTCTATTTTCTGCTGCTACGCTTGAAGAATGACCTAATTAGGCTCCTACAACATGGTACTTATTGATTTTGCACACTCCCAACCTCAAACCTTCATTCTAAAAACTTAGAATTTCAATTTAGGTCTGCACATTCATATTTTTTCAATTAGAATGGCCTCCTAACAATTCTTCAACAAAACCCTACCTTTAGGCATCACTTTTGCTTAAAATTATCAAGAAAACCAACTAGGGCATCAACCTAACTTGCCAAAAACCACATCCTTGCTCCTGTCAACTTAGTAAACACAAAATAAACCTATTCTACCTCCATTCCACCAAATTTTACAAAATTTCAACAGTGGAATGGAGAGTTCTACATTTTTTTTGCTTTCAAACCCTCAAAACAGGGTTTCCAAAACCAATTGCAGTAAATCTTCAATAAAATATTCAAAACTTAATGAAAAACTCTCAAAACAAAACCAAAATAAGATTAACTCATCCCTCTACCAATTCCAACTCATAAATTTGCATGTTCTAATCGTACCAGGCCATACAAGATCTTGTAGCAGCAAAAAAATTATGAAAAACGTAGGAAAAGAGTTGTTTGATATTCAAAATTGAGGTTTACATCTTCCAACCCTTCACCAACATGTACCAATACTTTTTAAAGCATTCCAAACCTTCCCCAATTGAAAACAACTGACTCCTAACATTCTTTTCACTTTTTGACCCTTCAACTTCCCATTTTTGCATTTTTTTACATTTTTGCAATTTTACACTATGACAACATTTGCAAGATTTTACAAACATTTGCAAGATTTTACAAACATTTGCAAAATTGACCAAAACTTGAAAACCCTATCTAATACCAACCCACATGAATTATTACATTTAAAATGGTCTATTATGACCTTATTACATTCAACATGACTCAACAACACAAAAACTCAACATTAAACCAAAATTGCACAATTTGACTAGGTGCCCCTACACCATTAAGGGTAGCCCAAATCATATAACCCTTCCTTATAAGGTTGAATCTAGGCACATAAAAATTCTCCACACCCACAAGATACTTTGAGGTGAGGAGCTTGGCCCATATCTGATGTTGTTGAGAGCACCATCACTAATAAAGTTTAGCTACCAAAGCTTGCCCATTCAAATCAGCTCGACGCAACCCAAGCCCACCTTCCTACTTTGGTCGACATATAGTATCCCACTTAACCGAGCTCCACTTCCTCGAGAGGAGGTTACTAGATTAGAGAAACTGACAGAGAGAGAATTTTAAATTCTTTGATAAAGCAAGAAGGGGCATACAACACAAAACACCTATACAAAGGAAGAGCATGAACTACAAACTTCAAAGGAGTCACTCTCCCAACATTAGAGAGCCACTTGCAAGTCCAATGACTAACCTTTTTGTGAAAAATTTCAATAAAATCCTACCAAAATAACCTAGGGAGAGAGCGAACAACGAGAGGAATACCAAGATAGACACAGGGAAGCAAGCCAATTTGGAATATGAGAATTCTAGAAATTCTCCTCTAAATAGGCCTAGAAGTATTAAATAAATAAATAAAGGAATTACTCTCATTGATACCTTGTCCTAAAGCAACCAAATAACTATCCAGGACCTTCCTCAAATTGATAGCTTATTCAATTTTGGCCATACCCATCAGAGCAATGTCATCCACAAACTGAAGATAGGATTGGGGTGTAAATTATTGTCCAACTCCAACCTTGAAAGAGACCAAGCTCCACATGAGATTTAATAAATCTCCCTAGTCTCTCAACCATTAAAATAAATAGGTAGGGGGATAAGGGATCCCATTTCCAAAGGCCCCTAGATGCTCCAAAAAGCTCAGAAGACTCCCCATTGACAAGAACAAAGAAGGAGGAGGAGGTGACACAACTCATAACCCACTCAATCCAAAAATTTCCAAACCCAAAATCCCATAGAATCTTGGATAGGAAAGCCCATTTAACATGATCATAATCTTCGCCATGTCCAACTTAATAAACATAACCTTCTCTCTAGAGGAGGCCATGGAATGAACAATTTCAACCACAATAACAATCCCATCCAGAATTTTCCTGCCAACAACAAATCCACCCTACTCCTCAAAAATCAACTTGTTTAACCATGACTTCAGATGTTCTGCAATCAACTTAGTAATTATTTTGTACACCACATTGCATAAGGAATTGGTCTAAAAATATCCAAAAAATTAGCTCCATCCCAATTTGGGATAAGAGAAAGAAAAATGACATTCATGGCTCTTAACATTTGCTTGTTCTTTTGAGACTTCTAGACAACCTCGAGAAGTTCAAGCTTGATAACCTCCCAAAACTCCTAAAATAACTCAATCGAAAACCCATCAGGTCCTAGAGCTTTTCCTTTCTTCATTTGAAACACTATATCCACCAACTCCATCAAGGAGATTAGTTTGAGTAGAGAATCATTCATTTCATTGGTCACCAAAGGTGGGATACAGGCTAAGATTAAAGCTTCATCCTCATTGGCAGGAGGGGAATACTCATAAAATAAAGCAGAAAAGAACCAAGATGAGTCTTTTGAGATCTCATCAAAGGAAGATAAACAAACACCCTTTGGGGACCTAAGAGAATAAATGATATTACACTACCTTCTATCCTTAATAGAATTGTGAAAAAATGAGGTATTCCTATCACCTTCTTAGAGCCAATCAATGCAAGGCTTTTTCTTCCAAAAAATTTCCTCCCACACCTCCCATTCCTTCACTTCCTTCACTGCTGCAGTTCTAGCTTACCCATATCCTCTGTAAGACCCTAGTCCTGAATTTTCCAAATAATGGAATCCAAGTGAGCTTGAGCTACCATTTTAGCCTAAAAAACATTGTCAAAATGGTGTTTATTCCATTGTTTCAACATATATTTGATATATTGTAGCCTCTTAGAGAAGGAATGCATTGCAGTGCCATAAGTCGGCTTCCCAGAATGCCACCAATGAGAAACAAGATTATGAAGTGATGCATCTCGAAGCTACATGAGTTGAAATCTAAAAGATTGCTTTTTAGAATATCTAGAAAAGCAATTAGAGAGTTTGATTGACCAATGATCAAATCCCTGCCAATCCAAAATCTCAAAGCTAGTCATCCACCTATCACCAACCCAAAAGCTGGACACCAAGAACATGTCCAACCTTTCCAAAATGGCAGCTTCTCCATTCCTCCTATTGTTCCAAGTAAACATTCTATTTGAGGGTTTGATATCCACCAAGTTCAAAAGAGCAACATTTTTCCTTAGGAGATTTGAGGAGGGGTCCAAACAAGCAATACCACCCCTTTTCTCCTCTAGTGAGGAGATAGAAATGAAGTCTCCCACCAAAATCTAGGTAAGAAAATGATCTATAGAATGCACATATCTAACATGTGACCATAGTTGAGCCTTACCAAAGATATCAGTAGGAGCATAGATGTTAGAAAGAAGGATTCTCTCACCTGATTGTAGACTAGAAGCAACTAGAGAAATAGAGTACCTACAAGAGAGCCATGAAATAGGAATAACTCTACGCGGATAACATAAATAGGCAACCCCACCAGAGCTTCCCTCCACTCCCACACACTCGCACTAGCCTCTACCCCTTATCTTAGAAGCCAAATTCAACATACTTTCAATAGAAAACTTAGTCTCTTGGAGAAAAACCATTTAAGGAGAGTGAACACAAAACAACTTGCAAATAGCCTTTTGTCTAGGGATGTTAATCATACCCCTAACATTCCATGATAGCACAATCATCGCTGAGGTTGGGAGAAATGAGATTCAATAGTCCTCATCAATCCAGACTCCACCAATGTCTCCAATTAACTTTACCTTTTCTTGGTCCTTCTTTCTGTAAGCCTTAAGAGGCTTCTCAAGAGCCCCCTTTTTAGGGGGATTTTACTGTAGGCCCAAAGCAAGAGAAGATGATTTAATTTTACCCTGATCCACAACACTCTTCTCGACAATGAGTCCAAAACCGGGGACATTAGAATCCACAATAACCTTTGGCATCATACTTGCCCCTTAGCACATGAGTTGAGGGAGGAAGATCCATGTCCATTTGAGCCTCTTGGTCCCCCAATTGAGTTGGGTTGGAAATAAAATTTGGGTGATTCCTAAGGTGCTTCTCAACTAAGGATCCATCTACCACTTGTAGGTAAAGGGGAACACCCTCCTCCTAAGCCAAGTCATCTAAGGCATCAAACCTGTTAAAGATCTCTTCCTGCCTATCTTTGAGGGTTCTTTTTTGACCTCTACTTTTTTTGTGAGGCTTGATTGGAACAATACCCTCCTTATCAACAACCACCCCCATGCATGGGAGTCTTACCTTTGTCCATCTTTAAGGCAGAATGAGAAGGGGCATTACCCAAACCAGAATAATTAAGAGCTTTGGGACACTTTCACTGAAGGTGACCATATTCATGGCATAATTGGCATCGAAAAGGCAACGCCTCATAATCCAAATATTGGGTCCAAGATAGGGAAAAATTTAGTGGCGAATCTTCGCCAATTGGCGAATTCTAGGAATCGGCCAAATCAAAATTGGCGAATTTCTCGCACCCAACAGGGTGTCCAAATCGCCTGGATTTTATGAACTATAGGTCCAATGCATGTCTATTCACCAATGAGTTTTTTTATGAGGCATATTTAAGCAACAAATTTTCCATTGTCAAACTACGCGTTTCAATTGGACCGACTAATATTTTCGCTTGGAATCCCAAAAGCATTTAATAAAACACCTACATATTCGCTAATACTATTAAAACAACATTGTATCAGGACCCATTTCACCAATTAAAATTTACAAATAGTTGCTTGTGAAGACCCATTTCACCAATTAAAATTTATAAATAGTTGCTCATGAGGACCTATTTCGCTAATAACATTAAAAAATAATTACATTTGAGGACACATTTCACCTTGAAAATTACAACGTATCGTTGTATAAGCATGCGAGATTCACCAAATTTTTAATATACCATTTAAAAATCCCGTGGAATTCGCCAAATATGGAATCATGGATTGATATAAATACAATCGAAAGTGTCATTTATTCTTACACATTTTGTTTTGTTCTGAGGTTCTACTTCTTGATTCAAAAGTCAGTGAAAGCTGAAAACATAGACTTAAAAGGTGAGTGATCATTTCTTCATAGTGTTATTAGTTATAATAATAAGTTTTCTTTATCTCTTTTTCATTCTTGCTTCAACAAAGTGAACCTTAGAACCAAACTCTGGAGTTTCGAAGTTTTTGAAACCTCCCGAGTAGAAAGATGACCATGAAAGACTTGGAACTCAACAAAGTGAATCATCAACCAAGTCGAGGAATCGAGAAGTTATGAAGTTTAGAACTCTGCAACAAGGTTATAAAACTCTGAGGACTAGCGACTAAGGTTAGGAAAAGCCAAAAAAATTATATTGTATTCCATGGTATTGAATTTGATATGTGATTCTACATAATTTTTAAAGAACAACACTTATCACACTACTTATAAATTCCTATTGCATTTCCATTCACACAATCTTTGATAAATAACTAAAAGGAATATTATTAATCCATTTCTTGAACAGAAGCTAACAGTTCAAAATCCATAACTTATAAGTTATAAGCTAACAAAAGCTAACAATTCAACATAAATAACTTATAAAGGCATCCACCCAACTTAAACAATAAAAGCTTAAACTACCAAATCACCTAAATTATATTGAGAAATCCTTACTCATCCATCACCATAAAATTTTTATTCACAGATACACATTCCACAACAATGAAACTATCCAAAAATCTATCATTCCAATAATAGACAATCCACTAGCAAATATAGAGTTTTTTTTTTGTCTTGATAACGGTTTCTTGAAGACAGCCATTTTAGAAATTAAAATAAAAATTATTTGAAGTATCAAGAGAGCCAAATTAAAGAAAATAGCATAAAAACTAAAAACTAAATAGTGGTCCCACTCCCAGCACTAACTCCTTCGCTTTCAATTATTTCCACCTCCTTCTCCTTCAGTAATGCCTCCTGTGCCTTTACTCTTTGCATGTATTCTTGGTACTTGGTGACAATTGCGGTGATGTTTTTGCTTCATGGAGTTGTAGTAATCTGTAACCTGGTTCTCAATGTGACCAAATCCTTTTCAGACTCAACCAACATTTGAGATCTTTTCTCTTCTCCACATTTATAAGTCCTCGGGTGGATCTCCATTCCATTGAGTTTTGAGAAGGACTCCCATGTCACTGTAGTAGGATAAGCTATTTATTTCTTGAATATCTCTCTAAACTTCATAGAGATCTCTTTTATATCTAGGATGTTTTCATCAAACTCATCAATAATTTCCACTCCCAGAATACGACAATCTTCCTTAACTTCCACCAACATTTCATAATATTGATCAAGTGTATTATTAATTTCCTTCACTAGATTATCATATATATTCAATATCCATTCCAATGAAACGAACCACGAAGGGTCTAGCTCCTTAGGATTATTCACAATTTTCTCACCAATTAATATCTTCGGATCCATAGAGTTCAATTCTTTCATTTCTTGAGAGAGCACATAGGGACTAGTTTGATCTTTTCTGAGATGTTGAAGTTCTGTTACTAACTCCTCCCTCTTCTTAACAACTCGAGTGTAAAAGAGCACAAATTTATTCAAAAAGAAGATAGCCTCGTGAGATATTTTATCAATCCCCTCACAAACAGCTCTCAAATAACTCAAATTATTTTTAATTTTCCCTATGGTGAGCACATCGATGCCCTCTACTTGAGAACTTGAGGCTTCATCAGATGTAGGAGGAGTGGCCATGGAAGAAATAAAGTTACTCAATGCGAGGACTTGAGATTCTAGTTTTATATTTTATTTCCTCTGTTCTTTCACTCTTTTAATCAAGGTATTGACTGAATAATTGGCATAGTACACATCACCTTCCAGTGTTGGAGGCCCCATATCAACATGTGTGACTTTGTAGTCTGCCTCTGTTATTTCATTCATTTATATCCTTCACGAGCTCAACAATTTCTAACATTTGATTTCCATAAGTAGCATCAGTCACCATCCCTGACATCCTCCTAGATTTCTAAGGTTTTAAAGATCTTTGAAGTAACTTTGAAACTATATCCACTCCAACTGTCATTGTAGGAATATGCTTTCTCTTCTTCTACACTACTTTTTTCAGCCATCTTGGTGAGGCTACTACTAGACCAGAATCTTCATTTCCACTAATAGTTTCTTTAGGAGCATTAGGAGTGATAGGTGGATTATCAACTGGAGGTGGAGAAGAGGGAAATTCAGACAAAGGAGGAAAGATATTATCTTCAGCGATCTATTTAAAGATAGCTTCAGAATCTGCAGCCACAAGTTTTTCTTGATTGGTCTTCTTCTTAGGGGTAGGAGAAAGCACACTATCTTGTTCACAGATGCTCTTCAACTTGACTGTTTCTTCTGGCCTATCACCATCACCTTTTGACTGAGAATTTGCACTAGTGGACCTCACAGAGGGTTTCCTCGATGATACACTTGCACCAAATTCTTACGTACACCCTGTTCATTCTTTTGTGATGACTTAGGCTCCTGAACAGGACTAGCAACTTGCCACCATTTCCCATCCAACCAGTCTTGGGTTCTTTTAAGCACTGGGGCAGCACGCACCCTCATATATGAAATTTCACTTTGACTCCAACCAACCCTAGGGTGGGATTTATCAGACAATTTTTCATATGATTGTTGAATCCTTAGCTACATTTTTAGGAATGTGAAATGATAGACCGAAAGCCTATATCTATTTTAGCGTTAGCCTCATATAATCTCTTCTCAAAACTTCCTTCTCATTGACACAATATTCCCAGAAATCTTCAATAGATGGGTGATGTCGATATAAGCTCCCTCCATAGAGATTATGCTTCACAAAACCCTTACTGTCAAAATTAGCTCTCATAGATAGATTATGGAGGTTATATTCCTTGAGAATTCCTTTAGCTCCCCTAGCCATCTAGTTTGTTTTGCACACAAAAGAAGGGGTCTCCAATGGGAAGACATACCCTCGTTTCCCCATGTTTGTATACTTAATATTAACCATGGCCATTTGTCGACAAACTTCTAGAAATATCAGTAAATCTTCAAGATACTAAGGTAATTTAAATGGGGCTTTCTCAAAATGACCTATTCTCAGATAGGAAAACTTATCAAATTGGATATAAAAACTCTCAAATTTTGATACAAGAGAAATCGATTCAGGGGAAAGGCGCATTTCTGGATTTCCATCTAGCTTCCTCACGATCTCCATTAAAAATGCATCATTAACACGACAAAAATCACCCATTCCAAATTGTTTAGTGGACTGAGGAAAGCATTTATACATAGGCATATCATAAGCTGGGGTTCCTTGTGGCTCCAACCCAGGCCAAAAGGACCTCTGACTACCTACAATGTACGACAGGTAAGAACACATACAGAAAGTAGCAGTCTTATGGAAATTAATTAATTGTTCATTCAAATGGAAGCAAATAACTTTAGCCCAGTCAATGAAAATGTTCTCATCACTGACTATCAAGATAAACTGGCACATACAATCCTCAAATAACTCAACTTGTGCATTCCCAACAACGCGGTGCAATAAAGCAATAGCATTTGCAATTTCTCCCTTAAAATACAATCTTTTGAGTTTACTCGACAGTTGTGACTTACCTTTCTTTTCAGACTTCAACCAGGTTTTGGCCATGCAGTTCTTACACCAGTCCTTATTCGCTTTGAAAAATTCACCTGCCATTGCGACAAACATGTCTTCTATAGGTTCCCTTTCTGGAATCCTCAACGCGTGAGAAACAACTTCAGGAGAAATTTCTGTAATTATAGTTCTGTTCGCGGCTTTAATTTCCCGTGTCTGCAGAATGTACCTTCTCGCACATGCACTTATCAGGTCCACACTCAACATAGCTTCTGAAACCCTCCAGCCTGAGCTAGCCCGCTTTCTAAGAGTTTTATATCCAGCTCAAACTTGTTGTCCCTCTCCAAGCGCGCCCAAAATTTGTCTAACTTAAAAGGTCTGAGCGTCGTATCCCTTACACTGACCCAACGTTCACTCTGCATGAACACAAATTCACGGAGAACAAATTTTTGCACATGAGATTCTGAGAAGTACTGGCCTTGGCAAAGAACGAGAATGCAACCTAAAAGTATGAGTAAAAGGAATGTTTGCACTTGAGAAGTACTGGCCTTGGAAAATAACGAGAATGTAGGCTAAATGTCTGAGTAAACTTCACCACCCACTTATGTCGTTATTTTTGATAGAACGTGCTTTAAATGCGGCATTCAATTTCATTCCTCGAAAAGATAGCCTTTAAACCTGCATGCTTTTGGAAATTCCTGAAAAGACAACTCAAGTTTATTTCGTACATAGGATTCAATGAGATGTCAGACGACGACGCCTTTGAAAGGAAAGATAAGTCCATCATGTCGCATGGTCGCTGAAACTTGGAACCTCAAAACCAAAGTCTGAAGTTCCAACGCTTTCAAAACCTTTGACCCACTGACTAAATCCACACACCGTAACTAAAAGGTTACGTATGCATGAACTTAAGTTACTCAACAAAGTGAACCAAGTCGAGGAATCGGGTAGTTATAAAAATTTAGAACTCTACGATAATGTGACATGTCACATGGTTATAAAACTCGGAGGCCTAGTGACTAAGCTTGCTTTCCTCCCATATTTTGAGTCTACAACCATACATCAAATTTTCATCGAACGGTTGAGTAATTTATGATATAAATAATAAAAATGTGTTTTAAATTTTTTTTATTTTTAACCTTTAATGCGCTCGAATTGACATCAAGGCCTTTACAAAATGAACTACAATGTCACATTAATAGCACTAAGCACAATAACACTTAACGTTGCAATTGCAAAGGACTTAATAAAAGGAATTACAATGTCACATTAATAGCACAACCATTAATAGCACAGTAACAATTAACGTTGCAAAGGACTTAATAAAAGGAATTACAATGTCAAATTAATAACACAACCATTTATTTTATTACAACTAAATTACAATGTCACATTATTACATAGTACAAATAAAAATGTAAGTGCAAGCGCCAAGCTTCTGCTGGATCGCTGGTGAAAACGTAAATGTAATACATGTATGTCTTAAAATAAATGGGACTTGTCGGGTCAACCATGCACTCTAAAAATAAACACCTAGGACTTCCAGGATCAACCATGGTGTCTGAAAATAAATGCATGGGGAAAGGTGAGCTAATCAAATTGGGGAAATGGGAGCTGTGAAGATACAAAATGTACTTCTCCCCTTTGAAAATCAGAGTCATGCAAAAGATGAGGGGTTGTAAAACTACTCCCATCTTCTACTTGTAGCTTCCATGCACTGGGAGAGCACTTATCTCCATTAGAGCTCTTCATCCTGGCTCAAAACCTGTCTGAGAAGTCAGGTGAACCAAATTAACTTCTTTCTAATTCCACCCATTCTGAACTTGAAGGAAATTGGTCTTTTACTCTGTAACTACATAACTGCAGGTAGGAGAATTTAGAGTATCCCCAATAATGCCACATCATCTTCTTCTTGAATCCAATACCTTATTAACCCTACAAAATGAAAACCCTTATGACAATTCAAACATTGCACTCAAATTCTCAATAGTAAGCCTTTAGCCTTCAACAAATGATTTAAATTTTTCAGTTGTGCTCACTATCCTTATTTATGGGCAACAGTGCTGCCAATAGTGCCACTACCAGCCTGGTCCTTGTGTACACCTCACATGTGTCACATGTGAGGTTAGGTATAATCATAATTCATGAATCATAATCACGATTCGGGCAAACCAAAAAACATACTTAAATTTTAATCGATTCTTGTAACTTAAGCCTTACATTTATTTAAATGTTTAATTTGATTGACGTCTGGACTCTGACAGGATGACAATTGTCAAAATCGCCAATGCCCCTCAAAATTCAAACGATATGAGATCATTACAAATCTTGTTTCACTAGCCATTTAGTCCTGCATTGCCAGCAAATTCTAAACCGTTGATCATTGTAAATCTAACGATTAAAGGGTGATTCCAGAGGTTTAAGTTCGCAAGACTAGCACTTTGTTCATTTCATTCCGGAATGCAACTACAACCATACATCAAATGTTCATGGAACGGTTGAGTAATTTATGAATTATGATATAAATAATAAATGTGTTTTAAAGTTGTTTTAAACTTTAATGCACTAGGATTGACATCAAGGCCAAGGGGCCGGTAACTTAACGTTGCAAAGGACTTAATAAAATGAATAATGATACCGGGAATCGAGGGAGAAGGTCAACGACAAATTAGAAATCAATAACATTTTAATTTTTGGTAAACCCTAACAAGAGTGACAACTTTTAGTGTTTATAATGTATTTTTGTCAATTTGATGGCAAATTTCTTTTTTCATTTGTATTGCTTTATGTTTTACTTTTAAATCTGCATGCAATTATTTCATATATAGATAATACTTAATTTCTCAAAGGAAAAAAAACTGATTTGAATAGATTCATAGACACTGAACTTAGAAAATAACTCTTTGATGGAAACTTTATTTTTTCATTTGTATTGCTTTATGTTTTACTTTTAAATTTGCATGCAATTATTTCATAAATAGATAATACTTAATTTCTCAAAAGAAAAAAAAACTGATTTGAATAGATTCATAGACACTGAACTTAGAAAATAACTCTTTACTGTAAATTTATAACCATTTATTTTATTACAACTGAATTACAATGTGACATTATTACTATCACTATTACTAACCCTATTTAATAATTTATGGGCCACCAGTGTCACTACCAGCCTAATTCGCGTAAACCAAAAAACCAACTTAGTTGATTCGTGTATCTTAAGCCTTACATGTACAATTAAAAATTAAAATGTTTAATTTGATTGACGTCTGGCTACATGCAAATTGCACCTCAATCTGACAAGCTGTCAAAATCACCAGACTCCAGTCAACACTACCAATGCCACTCAAACGATATGAAATCATTACAAATCTTGTTTCATTAAATCTATTAGTTGTCCAATCAATCACTTTGGATGTTCAAAAGATTGAGAATTTCAATTAAATGAAATGTAATACGTCGAGGCATTGAAAAGAGAGAAATGAGCCTTGATCTCGCCATGTGTCTGCATCTAACGGTTCTAGTGTTATTCTGGAGGTTTCAATTCGCAAGTCTATTGATTTTCCTTTACATCCTTTGTGTAAAACGTTCTTAAGTTTTTAAGCCTTGGTCCTACGTTCTTCATTAAACTTTCTGCACATGCATATTTTTGCCACTTAATTTCTTCTATCACTCATCACCAAAATCCAACCCATCAGGTTCATTTAATCATTACCACGATGATGAGCCTTGATTTCTCCACGTGTCTACATCTAACGGTTCTAGTGTAATTTCAGAGGTTTCAATTCGCAAATCTATTGCTTGAGAGATATACTTCTGAAATGCAACTATAGTCTTCCATCAAAAATTCATCGAACGGTAGTGGTCCATAATGTCGCATGGTCACTAAAACTTGGAACCTTAGAACCAAAGTCTGAAGTTTCGAAGTTTTCAAAACTTCCAACCCACCGACTACATAGATGACCAAGAAAGACTTGCAACTAAGGTTAGGAAAAGCACCAAAACCTCAACTTTTGTGAATTAAGATAGGAAAGGTGGCAAGGATGGTGCATTTATGAAGTGAAGATCGCAGACATATTTTAGCAAGTGGACATGACTGGATGATCGATGGGTAATTAAG
The DNA here is from genome assembly GCA_007258455.2 of Sequoia sempervirens. Taxonomy (NCBI): domain Eukaryota; kingdom Viridiplantae; phylum Streptophyta; class Pinopsida; order Cupressales; family Cupressaceae; genus Sequoia; species Sequoia sempervirens. The sequence continues at coordinate 163,213,568 of VDFB02000002.1, read as the reverse complement.
ATCAGTACGTGTGGAGTTTGGAAAATTATTACCTCTCGGCCCTCTATTAGCGAAATTAGATTGACAATTCATCAAACGATTGTGGTTAGATTGATTTGTACTGACACTTCGCCACTGCATTTTTTTTTTTATCGGTGATAATAGTTTATTTTATTAAATATAAAGAAAAAGTTACATATACTTAGATTTATCTTCATCCATCACCTACCAAAAAAGCTGATTAACCAGCACAATTTCCATTTCCAACATATCAAATTATCCCTAAAAATATACTTCAGATTTATCTTCATCCATCAACTACCAAAAAATTTGATTAACCAGCACAATTTCCATTTGCAACATATCAAATTATCCCTAATCATACCCACCTGAAATCTACCCTTCCAACCATTTTTCGTGCCCCGAGGTGTTTTACAATTACAATGTAAATCCAGGCATAACCCCCAAAAAAAAAATCACAGACAAGATTTAGTATAGTAATCTAATTTTTTTTTAAACTTGTACTACTCAGACGCCTTCGATGAATTACCCATCTCCAACGGCTCTATCTCCATTAACGGCTTCATCTTCTTCCTCGGATGCAGACCCTTCTTTTCATGCATCTCTGCTCTGGTGATGTCTTTGAGATTCTCTATGACCTCCTCAACCTCCATTAGCTCAACGCAGATTTTGAGTGCTTGCCACCTGCGCTCCGCACCTTCTCGCCACAAAGCTTTGGTGCGTCCTTCTGGCCACTTGATAAAGAGATGATTTAAATCTGCGAGCTCTGGGCCTCCACCATCCATGCCTTCAATCTTAACAAGCCCCACTCCTGGTATCGCCCGTTCCAGAATGCCTTCCATATCCTCTAAAAAATATTTGTGAACTAGAGTTTTCATGACTTTCCTCACTACATCCACCGACTCTCCTAAGTCCAAACCCCAAGCCATGACCAACGAATAAATATCCATATTGGTCCTGTATCTGTGCTTTAATTTTTCAAAGCCATTACCCAAAATAAATTGAACTTCTCGCGCCACCTGCATATCCTTGAAGAGAAATAAACCCCGCAGCTGCTTCACAGACGCTTTTCCAACGAAAGAGTCTAGCTTCCTCTGCGATGTCAAGGTGAAACCGGCCTCCATTGTTTCTCTGGTTCACAGGCTTCCAGACAACCACCCACCGCCGACCAGCTACATGAGATGTGTGTCTTTAATACATCTCAATTTTCCAGCCATCTCTATTAATGTCGATTCCCGAACGTACGTCTAACGTTGGCAAAAAAGCTTCATCAATGCTTCACTTCTTATGAAAACTTCTGTGCCTCCTTTGCTTACTAAACAATGTTTAATTCGCCAATATTTTTTTCTTAATCATTTGAAAATAGGTTTAATTCTTATGGGAACCCTATTGTTCCTCATGATGAGACTTGTGGGAACTCTAAGGAGGGGAGTCTTGGCGATTAGCCCCATAGACACCACCATGACCTCTACCACGTCCTCGACCTCGACCCTGACCTCTAGGCATTATTTTGTTCAACTCATTTTTTAATTAACTTCACCATGTAATTCTTCATCTTTACATAATTGTTTTTTTTTTTAATTTTCTTTTTCTTTCTTTTTCTTTTCTCTTTTTATGATTAAAAAGTTTTAATCGCCAACAAATTATTTTTTCTGGTTTGAAAATAGGTCTAATTCGCTAATCAAAATATTTAATTGGTTTGAAAATAGATTTTAATCGCCAATGGAAAAAATTTAGTGGTTTTAAAAAATTTGCATTTCGCTAGGATTTTCTACAGAATTCTAGTGATTAGAAAAGATTCGCCAATGGAAATTATTTTTTTTTCACAAAAAATGAAAAAATTCGCCACTAAAATTAATATTTTTATCAGGAAGTATACAAGATTCACCAAGATTTTACACCTTCGCCAAGGGGGGGGTTTCTTAAATTTTTCCCTGGTCCAAGAAGATGTCCCAATGCACATTTCAACCGAATCCAACAATAGATTATTCAAATCAATTTAAATGCACACACAAGCAAAGGAAATTACCTTTTTATTCAATGTTTGTTGAGAAGGCCTAATAGGATTTTTGAGCAAGAGAGCAACCATCTACAGTATATCACTTCCCTAGCATTCTAGAGGTAGACGAGGGAGACACACCCAAACCAAGAACCTAGAAGGGAACTCCTCTGCAAAATTAAATCTAGCATGCCATGGTTTAAAGAAGAGATCGACCTGGTTGTAGAAGTAAGGCTCACCTTCAAAAGCCCAATTTTGATTAGCCACATAGGAAAAATCCACCATGAAGAAGTTTTTGGCCACCAACATTATATCAATATAACCCTCAGGGTTCTAAGTCTTGTGAACCCAAGATTCTAGAAATGGAAGTGACACCAACATCCCCATAAACTTACAAATCAACACATGGTTGCTATAATACTCCACATCCTCATCCACTGATTCAGGTTGTTTCACCAAAACTAGACGTTCTTGAGATCTCTCTAGACACATGTTCACCTTTTGCAATCTAAAAGCACCATTCCTTGACAAACCCTCACTAGAGTTAGCCGTGTTTGAAAAAATGGTCTACCACCAGGTGGAGAAGAGGCAAGTTCTGACTTACTTGTGGATGCATGCAACACCATGCACTAGAAAACTAACACCCTCACCAATGCAACCAAAGCTACAGAGGGCAACAAAAAATTAATCAACAAAATAACAGAATGAGGAAAAATGCCCACGATTTTTTGAGCAGAATATCCCCCCAAAAGCACAACCACCACCCACACTAAAGCAATATTTCCTAACCACGATCTACACTCTGTCGTATGCATGCAAGAGAGGAAGCGAGTGTGTAGCCGCGACCTATTACAGGCCATAGGCTACCATGCCCACACAAAATAAAACAAATGCCATCCTTCCCACACAAATGGAATAGTTGGAGTCCTTGTGGTAATATCAATTAATCTATTGTGTGAGACACAAGTACTTGAAATTTCTCTCTAATAAACTTCAATCTTGATTATGATCTTTCAAATTTGATTTCCATTCATAAGCTTATATTTGTGTAATAGATAAATTTATTTCTAAGTCCAGGATGTTTGATATGGAAAATAAATATGACCACCATCAAATTTATTGACACTTTATTACTGTCATAATGATCTTAATGCCCAAACTTCTATTGGTGATCAATACATGAAATTTTTATGTTGGGATAAGGTGTGTCATACACCTTGTAAGTTCTAATGTTCAAATTGTTTAATTATTTATTATTTTATGTGTCTTAATGAAATGGGATGTTCTATTTTATGTCTTGGCCATTATGCCATGTGTGATTTTTATTTTGTTATTATGGGCATAAATACATTTGTAACATAATAACTACATCTTTGTGAAGTGTAGGCCAATAGTAACCAATATTTAAGATTTCCAGAGCTTTCCTTTTAGCTGCAAAGTGCCCTCCACAAGGCTCATCATGACATGCCTTAATAATATCATAGACTTCATCCTCCTTGATGCATCTTCTCATTATGTTATTAGGTCTTGTATAAAAAAGATAACCAGCTACCCATGAATAAGGGAAGTTGCGCTCTACCAGATGTCACCTTTCTCTAGGTGACAAATGTGGTGGTGTTTTCCCTGCAACAAAACAATTAGCTATATCTACATACCAAGGTGTTTGTACAGAGAGGGAAAATAAATTTTCATCAAGAAAGGAGTCATCCAATATTTGTTTTGATGATTTTACTTGCAGCCTTGAAAGGAAATCAACTACTATATTCACTTTTCTTGGTTTATCCACAATGGTGCTATCAAATTCCTATATTAGTAATAACCATCTGACAATTCTTCCCCCAACTATTGGTTTGTTCATCAAATATCTTATGGTGTATATCTATATGAATGAAAATAGAGTATCTAGTGGTGTAATTTCTAAACTTATTAATGGCATATACCATTGCCAATAGTCATTTTTTAGTAATTGTGTAGTTAAGTTCAACAACCTGAAGATTCTTATTGATATAATAAATTGCATATTCCAAATTCCTTTCTTTTTGTCCTAGAACACCACCTATTGTAAAATCAGAAGCATTTGTATGTATGTGAAAAGGAAATATCCAGTTAGGTCCTCTTAAGGCATGGGTCTTTGTAAGGGCTATTTTGAGGGCTTCAAAAGCTTCTTGGCATGCAAGGGTCCAATCAAATTCAATGTCCGTAGAGAGGAGGACAAATAATGGGGTTTCTATCTTACTAAAATCCTTTATTTACCTCCTATAGTAACTTGCATGTCCAAGAAAACTTCTTACATCCTTTTGATTTTGAGGAATAGGTAGAGTGGAGATCACTTTTATCTTATTAGGGTCTACCTGAATTCCTTTACTGGACACAAAGTGTCCCAAGAAAACTCCTTCAGTCATCATCATGAAAAAAAATTTCATGACTCAAAGAAAGGTTATGATCTTGACATCTTTGAAGGACTTTGTCCAAATTAGTCAATTTTTTCATAAGAATTCCCATAAGTGGTGAAATCATCCATGTAAATTTCCATGGAATCATGTGCAAAGTCTGAGAATATGCTTAAGAATACTCTCTAAAATGGTGTAGGATCATTACATAATCCAAATGGTAAAAAGGAATAGGCATATGTACCCCATGGGCAGGTAAAAGTGGTCTTCTCCTAATCCTCTAGAGCTATTTTTATTTGATTATACCTACTGAATTCATCTAGGAAGGAGAAATTGTTCTTACCTACTAGTGAATCCAACACTTGATCAGTAAAAGGAAGGGGAAAGTGATCCTTTTTGCTGCATTTAATTCTTTGTAATCTACACACACCCTCCATTTACCTCCCTTTTTTGGCACAATCACCAGTGGGGAAACCCATTGGCTATCAAATATGGGATAAATAAACCCTGCATCCAATAATTTTCATAATTATGTTTTGAATATGTCACACACTAAGGTTTCCTCATTGCCTTGTAGCCTTCATTAATATAAATTCTATGTATGCATAGGTGAGGATCTATACCCTTCATGTCATGATAGTCCCATGAAAATGTTGTTGTGTGAGCTTGCAACATTGTTAGCAATGAAGATTGTTGGGTAGTTGTCAATTAGTTATTGACAAGTGTTCTGCCCAGTGTGGTTTCTATGGTTAAGGAAGATGACTTGACAAAAACAAAATCAAGACTTGACAAATTGAGATTGCAACTATGAGGGAGTAGTATATGAAAAAGTTGAGAAGTAGACTCAAAGGCATTTGTAGGTATTATATTATGCAAAGGATAATGTAAGCATGTGAGGAAATGGTGTTTTTGTGGGTCCCTATCATAAGAGTTCTACATAATGTTGGCAAGGACTTCTTCATCCCAAATGTCTAGCAATGGGTTGTGTTCAATGGTCATGAGTGTTTGTAAAGAATATTGGCCATCTTCTTAAAGGATTGGCCTTATAGTTTGATCCAAGTCTATATATGGTTGAGTAGGTGGGTAAAGGACCTATTTTTTCACTTTCCAATTGGAAATGATCATGTTGCCATACCTAAAACCAATAAATGCATTTGGAGTGGCTAACCATGGCCTTCCTAAGATTAAGGGGTATCCTACAAGGTTTGCTTTAGGTTATAAAACCATAAAATCTGCAAGATATTCCCATGAATATAGTGTGATGACTAAATATTCTATAATACCCCCTGGTTTAAAAATTGACCTATTTGCTAGTTGCAAAACAATAGGTGTGGTTCAGATTTCCATCAACTGAAGTTGTTTCATAGTTTATTTTGTCATAATATTTATGGCTACTCCTAGGTCAATTAAGTTTTTTTTTTAATGAGAGTTCCATTAATTTGGATATCCACTATAGAGCTTCCACGTTCTACATATTTTGGAACAACTATATTGCCTACATGATGTTTGCAAGTTCTCCTAAGACATGATAGTCTCGAGGTCCTTTCTTATTCTACCTATATTTTTAAGACACAACACTCTCACAGTTTTTTGGTATATTAAAGTACTTCCTTAATTGCTTGAATCAGGGGTTTTTACGCAAAAATTTCTAATTTGGCCCAATAGATGAAATTTAGGTTCATAATGGGATTTTTGTGTGGCTAATTTATCAGGAAATGGTGGTTATGGAGTTGTGATATTTTTGTGTACTACCTTGTTTAGGTTCCTTTGTTTGATTGTCAATATGTTCTACTGGGGGCTCCTCATCCGTAAGCTTTGTAATGTGAGGAGATGATGGCCCAACAAACATATTTCCTGAATGAAGGTGGAAATCACTCATCTCAACCCCATAGGCTAGGTATTGGATGGTGTCATTAGTATAAGCTTGTTGAACATGCTTGTTGTTAGGGTTTGGTGCTCTAGGTTGTAATGGTGCTTCCATGGTTGGGTTTGGCATCATGGTAGGTTGTTGTGGCTACAGGTAGTTTATAGTTTTGTTCTACCATTGTTGACTCCCATGCCACTGTGGTGGCCATTGGTTTTGCTGGGGTGGCCACTGAAAATTATAATTTTGGGCTTGGTAAGGTTGTGGTGGCCATATCCCTTGTTATGGAGCCCAATTAGGTGCTTGGACCATTGGCCATGATTGATTTTGTGTATTATTTTAGGGTTGATTGTTCTAATGTGAGAAGTTTGAATTACCCCCGAGAAATGACATATTGTAAGACAAGGGATCTTGATGCATACCTTGTCTTTGTTGCCATGGTTTGTACTGAGAAATGTAAAATACTTGGCCTTCCTTATCCTCCAAGGCTTGAAATTCAACCTTCCCTTGCCTTTCTTTAGAAATGTTAGCAAGGTTCTTGCATTTACAGTTTATCCTCTTCTAGTGGCAATGTGGACAATATTTAGTGAGAGTTGTCTCCACTTCCTCTTGCTTATTTTTGATATGCAAGGTGTCTCATTGGGTGGCTAGGTGTCTGATTATGTCCTCCTTCATGTTGGATAGGAGGTTACCGAGTTCCACCCTTGAGATCGTAATGGTTGTTTTATTAGAATAAGAGGTTCTATCAACCCTGGTCTTCTTTATGGATGATATCAAATAGTTCCTACATACCTTTCAAATTTCCTCAAAAGGAAGTTGAGAGATATATCTTGCCCTTATGAGCATCCATATAGTCCTCATGTACTCCTCCCAAAAATACTAGTTTTAATTACTCGCGAGAGAGCCTGTTCTGATGCAGTTTATTTAGACAGAATTGAAATCTTTCCACATAATCCTCAAGTGGTTCATCTTCCCTTTGTGACATCATGAAGATGTCATCTCTCTTCCTATTTGTTCCTCTATATTAATCTTGATATTTTTGCAAGAATTTGACTTTCATTGTTTTCCAAAGTCATCTAAGAAACTGGAATTTTATCCTCACAATTGACTATGCATTTATGCTCAGTTAACCAATTAATTCCCAAGATTACATCATACGATCCTAGAGGTGCCACATAGAGATTAACTTGGGTCTAAAAATTTGGAAGCCCTAACTCATTGCAAAAGAGACAAGTGTCTACCCTCCTTTCTGCTCGATTTCCATATTGGACCATCCATGAGTTTTCCATATACCCTGGTCTAATTGGTAATTTAAAAACTATCTTTGGATCTATAAAACATTTTATAGCTCTAGTATCTATTAAAATGGAAAAAAATTGACCAAAGAGCTTACCCATTAATTGGATCAGAGAGGCCTAAAAATTAGCTTATGTGTTGTCCATTATTGCATGAATTTGATGTTGTGGTGCCCATTGTTGATTTCTTTCTCTTTGTACATTGGACTACAATGGATAATTGATTTCTTTCTCTTTGTACATTGGACTGCAGTGGATAGTTAGTAGCATAGTGATCTTCCCCACAAGTATAAACTCCATCATGTGGTTGTTTCCATCCTCCTGGCCTGCCTCTTCTGAAGTTCTTCTTTTTCTTCTTGTAACTATTATTATTGTTGTTGGCCCTTTTATTATATCCATCATTCCTACCTTCGCCCTTTTCCTAGAAGTTATTCCCCCACTTCAAATTTTAGATTTGGTGATTGTTGTTCCCCTGCTGGTTGTTGCTATTATGAAACTTCTTGTTACCAAACCCTGGCTCAAAGTTCAAACTCTTATGATAGTTAGAAAATTGTTGCAATTTTTGTTCTTGTTTTGTGACCTTCTCAAAGACCTCATCCATGGTTTGATCTGAAGCAGAAGGGATATATGACAAACATTGCTAAAGTGAATGTGTGTAAAGGTGAATAATTTGTTAATGCCTAAAGCTTAATTGAAAAGACATTAAATAATGGAGCAACAAGAACAATAAAGAGAGAGAATTATAACATAGAACAAAGATAGAGAAGAGGACACAAGATTGATTACAGAGTTCGTCCGAGTGGACTATGTCTCCAGGTCTATCTCAACTGAGTGACTAGTCTATTATCAATTCCCTGGATGCTTCAGTACAAATTCTGAGAAGAAGAGCTTTCCACCTGCAATAGAAAGTTGTAACAAAAATATAAACTCTATCGCCTCCCAAAAGACTCACAAAGGCCTACAAAGGCTTAGAGACAGAGTAGAATTACAACATAAAAATCTGCAACAGAAAAGTCTACACAACTCTCTCATAATCTTCTCAGAATGACTCTACATCGAATGGCTTACTCTTCTTCGAGAAAATCCTCCTCATCGTCTCCAATCCTTCTCTCTCCCCACTTGAATACTTGAGAACTCACACCAAGAATGGGATGATTTGAAAAGCCTCCTAGATCCTCCTTTTATACATAGGTTTGCCTATTTGGGCTAAAAACCTCCAAGATTGCAATTTCCCCCTTTAGGGGAAAATAAAAACAAATCCCCTTATTTTTTCAATAAAACAATAAAAACCACTTTAAATAATTTAAATTTGTTTGTTTGAGGCCCTTAATTCTTTGCTTATTTGGGCTTGGTTGTTTAGGGGAGTTTTATTTTAATTTTAAAGCCTCTACCTAATAACCATTTGGTTATTAGTTAGGCTTTCAACCCCGTGCCATCCACATGTCAAACTGCATCGATGGCGTGTTGGTGGCAATTGATTTTGTTACCCCGTCGGTCGGGGGTTCAACTCCCGGTGGTTGCCTTTTAACCATCAATTCCAAACGGACAGTTGCCAAAACAAACTGAGGGCCATACATAGTTAGCGCACAATGCACAACCCAATGGTGTAGACGAAGACTTGCGCCCGAGAGGTGGGGGGTTCGAATCCACCAACTCTAATTTTGGAAAATCTCTCCAATGCCCACACGTTGGAGGAGACAAGATGGAGGAGGCACGTGGCACATCCTCGTTGTGCCACATATCAATCATCGATTGACCAGAATTCATACGTCACTTGCCATGCAAGTGCCTAGTCACTGTCCACGTCACCCGCCACTGGGTGCCACTATTGTATTTGACTCCACTTTTCAACAAACGTTTGTTGAACTGTCGACAAACTATTGTCGGAATTCTAACGAATCTCTTGAAAAAATTTCGTCGCTAAATTTCCGTTGGTATCCCGACGAGCTTCAAAACATTGAATTCATGACTGAACTTCATCGGTTGCCACCACAAAAAAGGGACCTCATGTTTGTCGGACTATCGATGAGCATTGCGTCGATATAGCGATGAACAATAGCCATAACACACGTGGAATGCCTCTGCCAAATCGTCAAAACAATGTGAGATGTTTGTTGAAATTACGACCAAGTTTTGTGGAAAGTCTAACAAACATTTGTCGTTTGTTCAACGATATCTTCATCAAAATGAGATCAAAATTGCATCGGAGCTATAGCTATATATGGAGGATTGAATCGTGGTCTCATCGATGAGCACGAGGAAGTATATCGGCGAGACTTATACCATCAGGGTAAGTTCTGAATGTTTACCCGACCTGCTATGTCTCGCCAAGATATTCCCAGTGCTCCTGTTGGTGAAATAAATGACGGTCTCACTGATGAAACTTCATCGGTGAGACTTAAAAATTCAAGCCAACATATTTTTTTCATGCTGAGATAACTTGTCTTGCCGATAGATTCTCTTCATCGATGAGACCATAAGCCAGTCTCCTTGATATTCTGACCAACATTTGTCATTTGTTCAACGATCTCGCCATTGGAATGAGATCAAAATTGCGTCGAAGCTATAGCAACCTCGTCGCACTTTTTTTTTTTCATCAGACTATGTCGTCGAAATTTCGACGAAACATTGTAGTTTTTTTTTTTTTAAAGATTTATTGGGAGGACTGACTTGTGGTCTCATCGACAGAGCATGAGGAAGTATATTAGCGAGACTTATACCATCGGGGTAAGTTCTGAATGTATACTCGACCCGCTATGTCTCATTGATATATTCCCAATGCTCCATTTAGTGAAAGAAATGATGGTCTCGCCGATGAAACTTCATCGGTGAGACTTAAACGTTCGGACCAACATATATTTTTCATGCCAAGATGACTTGTCTTGCCGATAGATTATCTTCATCGATGAGACCATAAACCAATCTCCCTGATATGTCTTCTTTAGTAATCTTGATCGCTACAATAGTTTTGATGTCTCATCGATGTGCTAAGAAGTGCTTATAACCCATAATAGGTCGGGAAGACCCATACCAACTCATGCTAATGTGATTTGTTTGCCACAATATCTTTGATCAAAAGGATTTTTAGAAGTAGAATGAGGTGACCGTGGGTAATTATATTTTGTAGGGCCAATTACATCCTTTTCTGACTCAAAATGTAGTTATTATTAAGAAATTTACATGAATAAATCATTATATTCTGTAGGGCCAATTCACATAAACTACTCAGAACTAGGGAAATGCAGAATCAATGATACCTCAATTGTTGAACCAATCATTTGAATGATATGATAAAAAACAATTGCTCTTTCAACTTCAAATGAACGCCATTGGAGAAGTGACTTATAGATGATACATGCAACTATAGGTCTTCCATTATTAAAGCCAACACCTTATGTGATACACTTGATCAATGCATCTTGATTTTCCTAAAACCAAAATATCAAAAAAATGTAGTGTAAGGGAATAAAAAAATCGCCAGAGCTTTATAATATAATGTGCCTAAGCAAAAAAGTGATATAACTAGAAATACAAATAGAAGAGATAGATACTCCTCCAGAAGGTCATAATCATATACTTGCTGCTTGTCAGTGAGAGTATTTTGTGGCCTCTTCTCTCCATCAGTGAGCTCTTTCAAGGAAGACATAGGAGTCTGTGAATTCTTCCAGACACATCTATTGGTTAAAATATTATTGAAAAATAATATTACTTATTTAAAATCGGGAGAAGGAGATAACTAAAATTATACATAAAAATATATAATTTGTTTATAGTGGAAAACCATGAGTGTATGATCATGATGGAATTTACCATTTTAAGGCACAAAAATGGACAATACATAATGACAAGTGGGAACTTAACCTCCTTGAGTTAACAACACAATCCAAACTAGCTTTGGTCTCTACTAAACAATGTTGCAAGATCGGGGCACACACAAAAATTTGTGCTTCTAACAGTCCACAAATGAACCTACACAAGCAAGTACACACAATAATAGTGCTGACAAATATGCCAACCCCATTGCAGCAAGTAAGGTTCAACAAGATATTGCAGCAATATGAAGACATATTTTTATCCCTCTCAGTCCTCTCTCTATCTCTTTCTATCCATATATTTCAAACATAGTCCAAATAGATGAAACAAGTGATGCCTTGTAATCTTGAAAACAATGCAGAAACAATCAAAATTAAAACATTACCCTCTTTTATTCTCCTCTTAAGGTTTGGGAGGTCAGGTGGGTGCTTCCCCTCTTCTTCAAGCTCCTAAAAATTAGTACAAAACATATGAACAAAATTTCATGGTTAAGTGGAAGCCTCCCATCAACAACAAAATCCAAATATCCGTGTATCTATCTCAATCGAGCCTCTAAACCCTTTAGAGCTGTCAATTTTTTCACTAACCTGTTATGCACAAAATTCAAATTTTAGAGTTATGTCACCACTAAAAACAAAAGAAACGGAGCTTTGAAACCAAATCCACACAAAACACAATGTCGTATTCATAGAAAGCCATACAAATAAACTAAACTCAGAACATTGGAATGGAAACAAATTCAAATTATGATACAGAGCATGGATTCACTTTACTCAATTGGAGGCACATTTCACAATAATAGGTTCTTCATCTAAAACATTTGTACGAGGTTCAAATAGTAAACAGATTGATGAAAGATAGAGGAATTAAAAAGATACTTGGATGTAGTTGGATTGAAGGCCGTAAACTGGTACATTTTTTTTGTGTAGGAGTCATATCACATCCACAAACATGGTAGAGCTATGCAAAGTAGGAGAAATTGGCTTGGAAAATGAAGGCATCAGGGTATAAAGAATCATTTTTTTGCCACCATAGGGAAAAGTTATCACTTTCTTTCATCTTTGCATATTGTTTTGATTCTTCAAACAATGCATTTCTTATATTCAAAATTTCATTACCTTATTGAGATTCTCTTTGTTTCAAGAATAGTTTAATATTCTCTACTTAATAGGGCCAACCACGTGATGGTGGAAGCTCATTTGGCCCCTCCCCCCCCCTCACATCACTCACAATTCCCCATACCCGATCATATAACATTAATCATTCATTCATCCATTAATAACATATAACATTCATTCATTCATCCATTAATAACATATAACATTCATTCATTATCATATAAAATTGTTCATTAACATATAACATTCATTCATTAACATATAACATTCATTCATTAACATATTCACATTCATTCATAATATGATTACAATCACTTTTTTTTTGTTTCTTTTTTGAAGCTAAAAAAAATGAAGTGGAGTATCGTTTTCTAAATCATTTGTCCCCCCTTCAGTTTTTTTTCCCCCTTTGCTTGTGATCTTAATGTATGCCTAGTCGTGTACTCACGACGTGGACACCGTTGCAAGGGGGGTCTGCTGCAATAACAAAGAAATGTTAAATTGATATGTTTTATTATTATTGTTATAAGTATTTCATTAATTAAAAGAAAATTAGAGTGGTTCTCTTTACCTGATGGGGCCACATCATGTTCCTAATCTTCTCTTATAGCCTCATGCTCAACATGCTGAACACCCTCTAAATTGTGATCTGGAGTTGAAACACGAAAGGTTACATTAATTAATACACCAATTGCAATTAAATATGTTTAAAAGAACATTAGAGTGGTTCTCTTTACCTGATGGGGCCACATCATGTTCTTGATCTTCTCTAGCCTGATCATGCTCAACATGTTGATCACGCTCTACATGCTCTAAAGTTGAAACATGAAAGGTTACATTAATTAATACACCAATTGAAATTAAAGATGTTTAATTGTATTAATCCATACTGCGTTTTGTAGCACATGAATACATCGAGTACTGGGATGCACACCATGACCTTCATATGTAGGTTGTGCTCCACCCTCACCAGGCTGCATTCCAATGTCATGTGCAGTATTATCATTGCTTGTCTATTTAAAAAAAATAGGCACATAATTACTTTATGGTGGAAATTAATATTGAATAGATTGCACAAGTATTCAATTTTAAATAAACTTTATTGAGTTTATTTACCTGCGTGTCAGATGCAGTGGAAGATTGTGTTTGCCCAGTCAAGACTCTTAGGCATTCATCCACGACTCCATAGCCTTGCTGGAAAGCAATCTTCAGGTCCTCTTCTGTGGGCACTCTGTTGAATTCAGAGCCCTGCATTTTTGCATAAGATCATGAATTTTTCTTCTATGGTGTGATAAAACCAAAATTGTTTGAAATTTATTATTTGGATGCAATATTTCATTTATTGATACTTACAATTCGTGCGACTAATTTCATATAACCACCAGAGCCAAGTTTGTGATGCTCGTGTTTTTCTAGTCTTGCCTTTGTTGCCTTTGATGTGTCGGGCAGCTTACGAAAAGTTTGAAATACGTTAGATTATGTAAAAAGAAAGAGTAATCAATATATAATTACATTTTTGATAGTATCACATACCTTCCTTGGCCCGGTGGTGTCTTTCCTTTTTTCTTTTCAGCCTTCTCCTTTCCATCGACACCATGTCCTTCCACTCCCTCTCCAGAATCATGGGGAGGCTCGTACTTTTTGTTCTTCTCTAAATGTGACCTATATTGGTCCCTCACATACTTTAGATAGGTACCAGCTTTCTTAAGGACCTTGTTCGGTTGAATGTTTTATCATCCGAACAACACAACTAAATGGTTAATGAGCTCATCTTTTAAATCTTCATTTTGGGCATTCCACCATGTACGTATGGTGGGCCCGAAGAGCTCCAATGTAATATCACATAGATGTTTATAAAAAACATCATTTCCTACAAAATGATCATGGGATCATTAGTCTAAAAAGAGTGATCAATAAGTAAATTTCAATTGGATTATATATAATAATAATTAAAACATTTTAAAGTACCTGGGACCTTCTCTATCTTTATGGGAACGAAATCCTCGATCACCACAAATGTGACTGGAAATGTTCCCGTACTAGTAATACGGGAAAGATCCAGGAAATGTTGCTAAAACATCACCAGTACTAGCTGTGGCCTCTACATCCCCAGGTACATGTCCTGACGCATGTTCTGGCATGTGTTCGTTGCGAGAGGGTGCACTACCCGATGCTTGCATGCTATGTGTTGTCAAAATTTGAGATGACAATATAGGCACGGATGATGGGGTCGGATGATGTGATGTATGCGTGGGAAGATCAGGATCCACACTTGTACCAACCCCTACTCCTCGGGCAACACCTGCAGTACCCTGATCATGGCCAACAACATCATGAGGACACAAATAATCCTGTAAAAACAACACATATTTTAGTTCATGACATAAAAGAGTACAAAATATAAAACCATGAATGAACTTATGTTATAATTAAAGACCTCATGACAACTTACTTGCAATTTTTGTGCTCTCTCAATCAATATTTTAACCCTCTCTCTTATCTTATTTGTTTGAGGCACTATGAATATCAACTTAAGGATTTCTTCATTGCATTTTTTTTGGTTCTTCCTTAACATATCGAGAGGGCTTGATGAATATGCGATGTCATCATCACATAATATTGACTACACCTCCCTATGGATGTTCTCCTCTACTACTGGTTCCTTTCCCCGATCAGCCGACTGCATCAAGAATATTAAAAACATTATCGAAATTAACCCAAGGAACTTATGAAAAAAATATAAAAAATAAAACATTTTGCTCATATCTAATTTGTACAATTACAATGAGGTAAACCTGTCGGGTAGAAGCGGTTGAAGATGCATCGTGATCTATGCTCTAGGCTGGATCCTTCCCCATATGATCAATGTTCCGTTGTGACAAAAATTAAATATAAAAAAGCATTACCGAAATGAAATCAATAGACTTACGAAAAAAAACATAAGAATAAAATGGTATATTGGAGTCATTAATTGGAGGTTGAGTAAAATGGTACATAGTACGTACCACCCCCATAGTAACTTTGTTTGTAACTAAGCGATTCAAATTGTAATCGATTAGCAACTCTTCCCCTGCAGTTATTGATTTTATTGCACATACGAATACATGGTTTCCCTCGCGCGCTTCAAATATGCAATTGGGTTGCTTATTTGTTGACCCAGGTCGTGTACTGTTTATAAACCCTAAAATTTTCCCTAATGCTTTTGGCCTTCCGTCAATGTACATAGTCACTCCTTTATTTTGATCCTTATCTTTTAGTTGTATATAATTTGCTGACAGTGCATACCTATGCGTACTTCGTGTATATCGAACCAACTGCATCCAATCTTTGTAACTGTAATAGGGTTCGACATACTCCATCAATTCAGTAACTTTGTCGTAACAGACCTTTATGCTGTCCATGCAAAATAAGCCCAAACCATGTAATGACGATGGTGCTATACGATATATCCTCTCGTTGACACAAAAATTAGTGTTTATTGGAGGAAGTTCCTTGGGTAAACATTATTTCCATAGATGTTTGTACCTCAAGGGCACCTCGATGTCGCCTATGCTCTCATTATCATAAGAACATGACCCCCCTTCAGCAAGAAAAAAATTCCATGCATTTACAAAATTTTCTTCTAATCTTTTGACCTCTAGTTGATCTCACTCTTTTAGACCTACTACATGTCTCGCTTTCCTCTTCTCTTCCTAAATATCCCTCGCTCGAGGAAGACAAATATGACAAATACCTATTTGGTGGTACCTGCACTCATAAGTATGTTGGATGAATTTCTTTCATGGTGATGTCCCAAGGTGACATTATGATAAATCTATCATTTCATCGCTACAATTTGACAGGTTATAAGGTAATCAAGTCTTGATAGATTGCAAGTTATTGTTACTATCGTCCAAATGTGTCCATCACAAATCAAATATACTTAACGTTTTAACTCCCAAACTTTGTAACAAGTGTTAAACGTGACTATGGTCCACCAGTTACACAACCAAGGCCTCAAATGTATTCTATAATTGTAATCAAAGGACTTTTGCTCTTCATTCAAGTAAATAAACTTGAAGGGAAATACCACTAAGTGGTTTATTGGACACTTACTTGACTAAAAATAGCAGAAAATTTACATTTAATTTGCATATGTCTAAGTGGTTAACGAGGAGGGAGTGTGTACTAGGCCTGGTTAAGTCATCATAAGTTTATGCTTTGGCAATAAAAATTGTTTAAGTCATCTTAAATCTTCTTATGTCTAATTGCTAGGAGACTTTTGGTATGTTTTAAGGTAGGATGAGTGGTTGCATCAATGTTCTAGTTCTCTATGACAAGGTTTCAACATCTTCAAATAGTGAAGGTTAGTGCTCATAGTCATTTGAAACAACAACATTTTCATTATGTATGATGGTAGGATTTGATAACTTAAAAGAATTGGCTACCCAACAAACTTAAAGTTAAAAGAAACTTTTTCAGTTTAAGGGGTTAGCACTTTCTTTCATCTTTGCATATTGGTTTGATGCTTCAAACGATGCATTTCTTATCCCACTTCTATCATATTGTATTCCCATCCCATTGCAATTGTTGATACCAAAATTTCATATCAAATACCACGTTCTTGAAGCAATTTTTTGTGTTTTAACTATTTTTTTGAAGTTCTTTTGTGTTGTATGGATCCGTACAAGCTTGAAATGCTCTGAGATCATTGGTGTAGATAAATATATGTGTTTGTACAAGCTTGATAAGATCTGAGATCACTGTCTTGTGGGAGAAAAGAATCAAATACAGGGACTGCCCTATTTTGCGTGTGTAAGGGTTTGAGGGCTAAATAGAAATGACATCCACCAATCCACCCACTGTCTTGGAATTGTAACTCAGTGGATTGGTGTGAAACATGGTATGATAGAGGTTCATTGCATTTAGGGGTCTGTTAAAGCAAGAAACTTGGCATTGAATTGATGCCCTAGGGCTGATAGGGGCAATTTTCTTGTGAATTTGTGGTTGTTAAGTCAGGGTTTGTCAATTTGATGGATATATTGGTAGAGTCATGGTGACACTATTTTATGGTCCAATCTCTACTTCAAAACAAAAATATCTCTAACAACTCTAAGAGCTATAATGGGATGGCCACCATCCTAGGAAATATTCTTCATTCTCACTTTTAGGTGTTAAAATTTAACAATACCTTGATTGATGAAAGAGCCCAAAGAGCCTTTCTCCATGGTATCCAAGTACACATATCAGTGGTCTTCTCTTATATGGTTGTACATGATTTAAATAAATTATCTAGGAATTATTCATTTAACCTAAGGTTTTCTCATAATTCCATCATTGGAAAAGTATGATCAAATTCTTCTATTATGAAGAATTGGTCTATGTGCCTCTATTAATCACTATAAATGTTTGTAAGGATAAAATGACTAATTGCATCAGGTAGGAGAGAATCAACTTTGAGTTCTTCAAAGATTATATTCCTCTATTCATAATTTTTAAGGGTTGTGTGTGGAGGAGGTTATCACTACCAAGAAGGGAGGAGACCTTTCCTTGCATATGTTTGTGGTGGAGGTATTAAAGAAGAATTGTATGCCTCTATTTCCATTCATTAGATCTAGCTTAGCCTAGCATATACTTGGACTAAGTCTACAATTGCTTCAGAATCATGTGATGAAGGCTATGTGTGATGAAATCCTAGACCTTTGGGGGTGCCAATGTACGAGAAGATCTTTGGAAACTAGGCATGAAAATTGCAGGTTAAAGAGAATGGGGGTGCCAAACTTACAGTACTCATTGTCCCTTGGTCGTTGATTTTCCCTGAGTGCCCTCAACCTCATCCTCGACGCTGGTATTGACCTTGTTTTTACTCCTCCAAACTCTTCCTCAACACTGGTATTGACCTTGTTTTCACTCCTCTACTCTTTGTCGACGCTGGTATTGACCTTGTTTTAACTCCAAACTCTTCCTCGGTGCTGGTATTGACCTTTCACTTCTCCAATTTGACGAGCTACAACCTGGTTTCGTTAGGTTTTAGAGCATGTTAATTAAATTGAAAATTATGGCACCATTTAGCTAGGTTTTAATATTCCACAATATAGTTAAGTATATATTAGTTAAATATAAATTAGCTATATTAGATTTATATTTTTAAGCTCATTCTTGTAGATTAATAATAGACATTCATGTTCTTTCTTCATGAAAGTATATATTCTATATTTTCCTTGGTGTTATCCCAATGCAAAATATAATTAATATAATATATATTTAATATAATAGTAATATTAGATTAAATTATATATAATATAATTATATTTATTATTATATAATAGTATATATAGGCTTTTACCTGATATTTTAGAGGATTTTACTATTACACTACAGCTAGTTTACCATTAAATGGCAATTGAAACTTGTTTTCCAAAAACACAATAGTGGTTTCCAAGCATGAGATTTGTTTCAAGCTCAAATCTCACAATATATGTAGCCTATTAGCTAATAGAAAGAGATATAGAAACTAAAAAGATAGAGAATGAGAGAAAGAGATGAACTTAGATAGATAGGGAGAGAGAGAGAGAGCATGAGAGAGAGAAATATAAGAGATACAAAGGAAAAGAGAGAGAGGGAAAAGAGAAACTAAATTTTGATTGGTTGTTTCATGTCAACAATCCAAGGATGGAATGTGTCCTTGGGGAGTTATGCTCAAGGTAGCATGGCATTTGATTAAAGATATGATAATTCTCCTTTAAGACCTCTTCAATGTACCCATTGCACATTTAAGGAGACATATATATATAGGGAAGAAAATATAGAGAGAGAGGGAGATAATGAGAGACATACAAATAGAAAGGGAGACAAAGAGATAAAGAGATAAGGATGAATAGATAGAGATATAGGGAGTGTGATTGATATATCTCTCCTTGTTGCTCTCTATCTCCCTAAACCCTAAACCCTAAACCCTCTTTTCTATCTCTCCTCCTCTACCTATCTATATTCCTATCTCTCCCTCCCCCTCTCTATCTCCCCCTCACTATCTCTCACCATATCTAGTCCCTCCCTATCCCACCTATCCATCAACTCTCTATCACAATCTCTCTATCTCTTTCACTGCTACACCCTTAATATTATTGTACATCGGGTTATGAATAGTCGGCTTGTGGCTATCTTAACTCTCTATTAAGTCATATTATCATTAGTATATTGTTATTTAGTTGTTTAGGTCGGCCTAAGTCTTATATAGGTGTGTCTAAGTCGGCCTAGGTGATATCCTTGGCATAAATAGGTATATATAGGAGGTTGTGAGTCTTATTTCATCATCAAGTTGTGAAGTGTGTTCTCATTACAGATATTTGGAGGTTTTCCCCCTCAAAGTGGCTTGTTATTCTCAGTTATTATCAAGTATTTGTATCATATTTCATATCATATTCTTCTATTGTGCAAGTTATTTCATAACAAGTGGTATCAGAGCATGATCTTGGCACCATAGAGGCAAGGTTTTTCTCAATTTTAAAGGCGGTTTTGGAAAGAGCATATCTTTCAGATTTTGGTGAATTTTTTTCTGATTTTTAAAGAGTTTTTGAAGAACATATTGAAGAAGCTACAGTCCAGATTTCAGAAGAATTGGAGCAGAATTAAGCGAATTATTGCAGAATTAGGGTTTCTACACTATTTTTTTGGAATCTACATATCTCGCACATCTTGTTGAATTGAAGTCTGATTTTTATTGGGTTTTTGAAGACATAATAAAGGACATTACAATAAAAATTTGAGAGAATTTAAGTTTCATTTGTGTGATTTATTTCAACATTAGTGGTTTCCATCATGTCGGGGCCTTCAACAAGGGGTAAAAAGAATGTCACTCCGGGGAAGACTCCTGATAAGGATGGTGAAACAATCAAGGATATTACTCATAATGAGGAAATCAATAAGGTCAAGGAAGAAATTTCCTCAATTAAGATGGATATGTGTGACCTAAGAGGAGATATATCGGACATACGAAACATGTTAAGCACCTACATGGTTGAATCAAGAAAGGAGTTCTCAAGCGGCCAAGGTGAAAATTCTAGGTCAGCTACTACTGACACAAGCTTTAGTACTCTTATGGGATCTAGGAATTTATTTCCAAAGGTGGATATGCAAGTTATAGTAAGGATCCTCTAACATGGATAAACCAAATGGAGTTTTTTTGAAGTACACCAAATCCCAAATGGACAAAAGGTCACGATGGCTTCCTTATATCTAGAACCAGATCAATTCATTTGGTATCATTGGCTTTGCACTCATCGAAGAAAAAAGGGGCTCACTGTCTCATGGTCAATTTTTATAGAGGAACTCCAAGCACAATATAGCAATAGTGTCACAAACAACTTCTTCAGCCAGCTAGCTAAACTTCAACAAACATGATCAGTTAAGGATTATATTCAGCAATTCCAAAATCTATCCTTAAGGGTGGATACAATTACGGAGGAAAAATTGAATGACTTATTCTTGGGTGGTCTCAAGGATCACATTCAACATGAGGTACGCATGTTTAGCCCTAGTTCCACAAATGAGTCTTTTATCTTAGCACGCAAGGTAGAGGAGAAGTATTTGATTCCTACAAATAAAGGGGCTAATGTGACAAAGAGAAAGGATATTCAACACAACCTACTAAGTTGACTCCACAACAAATTGAGGAGAAAGAGCAAAAGGCTTGTGTTTTCAATTGTGATATAAATCTGATCGAGGACATAAATGTATTGAAAATAAGTTATTTTATATTGAAGGTCCCAATGAGGAAGAAGAGGAGGAACCCTTTCTGAAGATGAAAGAGTCAAATGAGGGAATAACATGATTCTCAACCAATCATTTCTTGTCATTCCTCTCTTAGGTTTTAAGTAGCTCACAAACTCTCAAGGTGGTGGGGTTCTAAAAGCCGAGAAAGATATGATGTTGATCGACTGGTGTATATAATTTCATCAACAAAAGTTAGCTTCCTTTCGTCCACAAATTGTTTCATATATCAACTCCGGGTTTCAAGTTTTGATTGCAGATGGTGAATGCGATTAGTTGTTCAGGGAAGTGTCATAGCATTAAATTATCCATGGGAGATTATCAGCTTGATACCCCAATGTATGTGATATCCATAGGTGCAACATATATTGTTTTGGGAGTACAATGGCTTACTACATTAGGAACAATTGAGATGAACTTCCAAGAACTATTCATGAGATTTCAATCGGAAGGAAGGCTAGTAGAGCTAAGGGGGTTGAAGGAAAAATCTCCACAAATGGTAAGCTCTCATCAAATGCAAAAGTTACTTAAGAAAGGAGTGGATGGATTTGTGGCCCAACTATGTTCATTAGAAGTCTCTCAATGTACTCCTACTCATCCAGATTTTCAAGCTATAATTGATTGTCACTCAGTTGTTCTTGGAGATATTCCTAAAGGACTTCCTCCTAAGAGGGATCATGATCATGCCATACAATTAGTACTAGGGAGCCAACCACCAGACATCATGCCTTACAGGTATCCACACATACAAGAGAGTGAGATAGAAAAAATTGTTGAGGAGATTGTAGAGGCGAGAATTATCAGGCATAGCCAAAGTGCTTACTCCTCACTTGTGGTGATGGTATGTAAGAAGGATAATACTTAGAACATGTGTCTAGATTATAGAGTGCTCAGTACACCATTAAAGATAAGTTTCCGATTCCAGTCATTGATGATTTGCTAGGTGAATTGAATGGAGCTATGTTTTTACCAAGTTAGATGCTTAGATCTGGTTATCACGCACCAATTAGTTAAGGGAGGAAGATATTTGTAAAGACAGCATTTTACGGACTCATGAGGGTCATTATGGAATTTTTGGTATTTGCCATTTTGAGATGTACAATGCACCATCTACATTTCAAAGTTTGATGAATTCCATTTTAAGAAGTTCTTGAGAAGTTTGTGTTATTCTTTGATGATATATTAATTTATAAGACTTGGGAGAAAGAGCATTTTGTACATATGGACCAAGCATTACAAATACTTGAAAGAGATCATAAACTCTATGCTAAGCCATCCAAGTGTACTTTTTGGTCTTCTGGTGGAGTATTTGGGACACATAGTTTCACATGAAGGAGTAAAAGTGGACCCTAACAAAATTAAGGCTATCATAGAATGACCTATTCCAAAAACCATTAAGAAACTAAGAGGATTCTTGGGATTGACAGGGTACTATAGAAGATTTGTGAAGAATTATGGTAGTATAGCAGCACCTCTCACCACTCTATTGAAGAAGGATTCTTTTCATTGGAATGAGTCTGCCAATACATCATTTGAGAGATTGAAGGAGGCTATGTGTTCAACTCCGGTACTTTCCACTCCTGGCTTCACCAAGGAATTCATTGTGGAATGTGATGCTTTTGAAAATGGGATAGGAGTAGTGCTCATGCAAGAAGGTTGACCAATTGCTTTTCAGAGTCGTCAATTAAAAGGTAAGAATCAACTAAAACCTATTTATGAGAAGGAAATGCTAGCAATACTCCATGTAGTGAAACAATGGCAGCCTTATCTATTGGGTAGACATTTCAAGGTTAAGACAGATCATGATAGCCTAAAATATTTTTTGGAACAACGACTATCTTCTGAAGAGCAACAAAAATGGGTCACTAAGATGTTAGGATATGACTTTGAGATTGTATATAGAAAGGGAAAGAAAATATTGTTGCAGATACATTGTCAAGGAAGGATGAGAAAGATGAAGCCTTATTGTGTGCCCTTTCAATATTACAAAGAAGTGGGTATTTGGAGGAAGCCAGCCCAGTGGTAAAATGATGTTGTAATAGTAATCTCATCGAATAAATTAAAAAGTGATCCTAGTAGTTGAATAAGTTTTGTTGGAAGGGCCTCTTTGGTATAAAGAGCATTTGTATCTCTACAAGAATTCCAGCCTTAAAATCAAGATTCTCATAGACTTGCATGAGTCTCCAGTGGGTGGTCATTTGGGATTTTTGAAGACATATCATTGAGTCAAGCAAGATTTCTTTTGGGAGGGGCTAAAGGGTGATGTTCAAAAATTTGTGGCTGAATGTTTGGTGTGCCAAAGGCATAAAGGGGAGACAATTAAGACACCAGGTCTCTTGCAACCCTTATCTATTCCTAGCTAGCGTTGGGAAGAGGTATCCATGGACTTCATCACAGGGCTTCCCAAATCTAAAGGTCATAATGTCATCATGGTGGTAGTTGATCGGCTCACTAAATATGCACATTTCATTACATTAGCACATCCTTTTACAGCAAGTGTAGTGGCTAAAGCTTTTTTGGAGAATATCCAAAAAGCTACATGGTACACCTAAAGTTATTGTTAGTGATCGTGATCCTATCTTCACTAGTCACTTTTGGAAAGATTTATTCATGTTTGGGTACTCAATTGGCTCTTAGCTCTTCATACCACCCTCAATCAGGATGGGCAAAGCGAAGGTTGTTAATAAGTTTTGGAAGGATATCTCACGTTGTTTCACTTGAGCGATCTCGATCAGTAGATTGGCTACCACTTGTGGAATGGTGGTATAACACTTCTTTTCATAGCTCATCAAAATGTCTCCATTTTTGGCACTTTATGGATATCATCCTCCTTCCATCACATCATCAATTAAGGTGTCCCCAAGAGTTCAGGCAGTAGAAGACCACTTGCTTCATCAACAACAAGTACTTTCAGGACTCAAGGAGAATTTAGCCTTCTCACAAAATCGAATGAAACAATAGGCAGACCAACATTGTAGTGAAAGAAGTTTTGAAGTTGGGGATTGGGTCTTCTTCGATTACAACATATAAGAAAATCTAACTAAAGGGAGCAAAGAAAGAATAATAGAAGTTGTCTCCAAAGTATTATAGTCCTACCAAATCATGCGAGGAAGATCGGTGAGTGTTTCCTACAAGCGAGAGTTGCCACCAACAACAAAGATACATCAAATTTTTTATGTTTCTTGTTTGAAGAAGGTAATTGGGCGTAATATTCCAACTCAAACAACACTACCAAAGCTTAATGAAGAAGGAAGAATCATTTTGGAACCAAAGTGCATTCATCAAACACACACAAAACTGAGGGAATAGAACTATCAGCGAGTAGCGCTCTCATCCAATGGAAGAAGTTACCCGGAGTTGAAGATGCCACATGGGAAGATGAGGAGTTCATTCAAAAGTTTCCAAACTTGATTAGCATTGAGGACAATGCTTCTTTGAAGAAGGGGGGCATGCTAAGCCCTTAATATTATTGTACATCGGGTTATGAATAGTCGGCTTGTGGCTATCTTAACTCTCTATTAAGTCATATTATCATTAGTATATTGTTATTTAGTTGTTTAGGTCGACCTAAGTCTTATATAGGTGTGTCTAAGTCAGCCTAGGTGATATCAACAATAAATAGAGTATATATAGGAGGTTTGTGAATTCTTTATTTCATCATCAAGTTGTGAAGTGTGTTCTCATTAGAGATATTTGGAGGTTTTCCCCATGAAGTGGCTTGTTATTCTCAGTTATTATCAAGTATTTGCAGCATATTTCATATCATATTCTTCTATTGTGCAAGTTATTTCATAACATTCACCATCCCCCTCTATCTCTCTATATCACCCTCTTCTCTATCTCTCCCCCTTTTCTTTATCTCTCCTCCTCTACCTATCTATATCCCTTTGTCTCCCTCCCCCTCTCTATCTCCCCCTCTCTATATAAAGACAACGACACAATAGTGGTTTCTAAGCATGAGATTTGTTTCAAGCTCAAATCTCATAATATATGTAGTCTATTAGCTAATAGAAAGAGATATAGAAACTAAAAAGATAGAGAATGAGATAAAGAGATGAACTTAGATAGATAGGGAGAGAGAGAGAGAGAGAGAGAGAGCATGGGAGAGAGAAATATAAGAGATACAAAGGAAAAGAGAGAGGGAAAAAAGAAACTAAATTTTGATTGGTTGTTTCATGTCAACAATCCAAGGATGGCATGTGTCCTTGGGGATTTATACTGAAGGTAGCATGCCATTTGATTAAAGATATGATAATTCTCCTTTAAGACCTCTTCAATGTACCCATTGCACACTTAAGGAGACAAAGATAAATATAGGGAAGAAAATATAGAGAGTGAGGGAGATAATGAGAAACATAAAAATAGAAAGGGAGACAAAGAGATAGAGAAAGGTAGAGAGATAAAGAGATAAGGATGAATAGATAGAGATATAGGGAGCGTGATTGATATATCCTCCTTGTTGCTCTCTATCTCCTTAAACCCTAAACCCTAAACCCTCTTCTCTATCTCTCCCCCTCTTCTCTATCTCTCCTCCTCTACCTATCTATACCCCTTTCTCTCCCTCCCCCTCTCTATCTCTCTCACTATCTCTAGTCCCTCTATCCCCCCTATTCATCAACTCTCTATCTCCACCTCTCTTCCTTTCTCTTCCCATATATCTCCATCTCTCTTTCTCTTCCCATATATCTCTATCTCTATCTCTCTATATCTCCCACTATCTATGTCACTCCCTATTCCCCTCTATCTATTGAGCTATCTCCCTCCCCTTTCTCTTATTCCTCCATCTCTCCCTAGCTCCATCTCTCCTACTCTATATCTCTATCTCTATTTCTCTTTTTATCTCCCTCTCAGTCCTCTCTCTATCTCTTTCTATCCATATATTTCTCTACCTCTATCACTATCTCTCTATCTCTTTCACCATCCCCCTCTATCTCTCTATATCACCCTCTTCTCTATCTCTCCCCCTCTTCTCTATCTCTCCTCCTCTACCTATCTATACCACTATGTCTCCCTCCCCCTCTCTATCTCCCCCTCTGTATCTCTCACCATCTCTCCCTCCCTATCCCCCCTATCCATCGACTCTCTATCTCCACCTCTCTTCCTTTCTTCGATGATTTCACTATATTAGCAAGGGATGGATATGATATGGTTCTCAACAAATTTTTGCAATACAACATGAAGAAGGGTCTGTTGGAACTATAAATTTTTTCAAAATTTTATAATGATTTACTCATGTAAATTTCTCAATAATAATTAACTACATTTTGAGTAAGAAAAGGATGTAATTGGCCCTACAAAATATAATTACCCATGGTCACCTTGTTCTACTCCTGAAAATCCTTCTGATCAAAGATATTGTGGCAAACAAATCACATCGGCATGAGCTGGTATGGGTCTTCCCGACCTATTATGGGTTACAAGCACTTTTTATCACATCGATGAGACATCAAAACTGTTGTAGTGATCAGAATTACTAAAGAAGACATATCGGGGAGATTGGCTTATGGTCTCATCGATGAAGATAATCTATCGGCAAGACAAGTCATCTCGGCATGAAAAATATCTGTTGGCCAAAACGTTTAAGTCTCACCGATGAAGTTTCATTGGCGAGACCATCATTTCTTTCACCGACAGGAGCACTGGGAATATATCGGTGAGACATGTGCAATCGGTGTAAATCCTGAATGTTCACCCAACCCGCTAAGTTACATCAACAGGAGGATATCGGTAGGAGTTCTGGCGACATATTCAAGACCAAAAGAAAAGATATCGGTGAGACTTATAACATTGAAGGAACCATTGAATGTGTTAACAATACTAAAATTTAGGCCGATGAAGAAACAAATGAACCAAAATGATTGTCGGGATGACTCTTGGCAATGTATACGAGACAAATGTTAACATCGATCAAATGTGTAGAGTGTTACCCCAATCAGTAGAGTATTTAGTGAACATTGGTTGGGGCCTAATGTAGATCGCCCAAATTTTGAAGGTGTCTTGTCGACCAGTTCATTTGATGTGACAGTAAGGAATTCAAAAATTTGTTACATTCGTGCCTGGAGTTAAAACATTAATGGCACCATGGAGCACAGGTAATTTCATAAATTGAAAGGAAATCGTTGCAAAATGAACATTGTTGTGAATTGGTAGCGAAGGAAACGAGGAGACAAACAAAGGGCTAGAGAATTGTTTCAGTTGAAAGACCTCAATCAAAACCAGTAAGTCCTCTGCATTTTAACTTTTTCATTTTTGCAATTTTAAGCGAGTAATATGGAAGCCACCAGCTCGGGGAAGTTGAAAGGTAGAAAACAAAGTGAGAGCTGTCACCCTAAGAGTAAGAAGCAGAAAGTTGAGTCTAGAATTGAGCCGGAGGGTGCTGAACGAAAGTTGAATAAGGATTTAATTGACCAATTTCCTGGCTCTGGGCCCAGAGGTAGGCACTCCATGCAACTGAGGGTGGAAGTGGAAAAATTGGATGACAAATGCGAGCACATACGAGACATTTGGGCCCCAATAAGAGGCTATGAATTGTTTAGATTCCACTTTCACCGAAGAGATCGTTTTGAGCCAGTTTGTAATATGTGGTGTCTAAATTTGGGAAAGATGGTTTTCCCTAATGTGTTTGTCAATACAGAGCTAGTAAAATTGTTGACCACCCACTATGACTCAAAAGTTAAGGCCATATGCGGACCATCTGGGAAACCCTTCATATATCAGAGGCTTCAATAAGTGAGGTTTTTAAGTTGGAAGGGTGGAGTAATGAGAAAATTGTGAATGAAGAGTTGGAAAAGGAGTTTTGGAGAATGGGCACCACTTACAAGGGTTGGAGGTTTCCCTTACATAGAATTAAACAAGATGGTAAAACTGTCCCACTTGACGATGGCGATGGGCCTCCATTCCATGTGGACTTATTCGAGCCCTATATGAGATATACCTATTTCTCAGTAGGACAAGTGTTGGGTATGGAAGTTCCTGACTATATGTCCATTGTTCCCATGGTAATTGCAGTTGACATTCAATGTCATAATTCTAGGTTTTTCGACTATGCTTCATTTGTCTCCAAGGAACTTGACTTAGCATTGATGGCAATCAAGAATAAATCCCATGTTCTGCACGTTAGGAATTATTCTCTTTTAATGCATCTAGTATTGTACTTCAAACAAGAGTTAGGGATTTGGCCAGAAAATTTGAAGGTTTCACAGTTTGATAAAGAGGGAAAAGTGTTACCCATTCAATTGTGGATTGTCATTTGGGACAATAGGTTTGCTAATTCCAGTTACCTGTATTTTGAAGAATATTTTGTAAAGCAAGTATATGAATTCTATAGTCATCCTTGTGCGCACTCATTTTCTGATGAAATAAAATGCTTCCTCAGACCTAAGGACTTTAATGGACCAATTGATCAGAATTGGGGAGACTAGTATTGCTTGGAAGATGCTACTATTGTAAGGGTGTTTGGTTTTGAGGATTCTCCATTCATTTTGCCTAAAACAGTCCTGAATAGGATTGCATATTTGGAAATTGTAAGACAAATGGATTTTTCTAGTTTCATGAATTTTGGTTCATTCAGGAAACAAACATTTATGCCTATTACTCTATGCTTTAGTGATTTTACTGTGCTTGCAAAGGAAGGATATGATTTGATCCTTGAAAAATTAATGCAGTATAATATGAATAAGGTTCCACCAAGAAAAGGTTTTGATACAGAGGGATATATCAATCTTCCAGAAAAAAAGGAGAAACTTTGGAGGATATGATCATGTGCCTTATTAGTTTGATGACATGATTAGAAATTTGGAGGCAGAGGAAGCAGGGAGAGTGGTGGAGGAATACAACCAAGGGTTGTTGGATATAGGGTTCCCTTTTTTTGGAGATGAGGAATCTAGAGAAGATATGCCACGAGACCTACCCAGTAGGATTTCCAAATTAAAAACTCAAGATTACAACTGCCCTCCTAGAGAACCAAGTGTTGAAGAGAGCCAAGATACAAACACTAGAGAGATGGCATATAGGTCATTTGTAGCAGACAATAAATTTGTGAATTCTTCAAAATTCAAATCTTTCTTGTATAAACAAAAGGGAAAGGAGATAAGGGAGAGAGTTGATAATATTACACCAAGCAATGAGGAGCAGCTACTAAATAATTTGAAATTAACTGTGGATAGAGAAATGGATAATATGACCCCCGATAAAGGAAGGAAAATGTTAGAGGATGCCGGAGTTATGATCTTTCCAGGGCTGGATTTGAATTCTGCATTGGTATTTGATAGCTTCTTAAAGGATAATAGTGCCACACACAAGCTTAGTCCAGAGGGGGTGACAAAAATATATGTTGGATCCAAATATAACCCGAATGAAGGAACACTCATGATATGGGCCTTGTATCCACCTCATAGAAAGTCAGTGGTGATTGATACTGAGAAAGCATTTGGACATGTCATGACTCTGAAGGTTGGAGAGGTAGATCCTATGACAACTATAGACATTGGGATTAATGTGGCAAAACTGAATAAAGCCCAAATACAAATGTTGATCAAAGAAAAGGAAATGTACAAAATGAGTAATGAAAGGATCGTGAGAGAAAATGGTCGTTTGAAGGACATGCTAGGAGTCACAATGGAGCCTCCTAAATTAATAACACATGGTGAAATCTCATAGGTAAAATATCATTGGGATGATTCAACTGCATATTCACAAGGTAAATATGATACACTCGCTGCAATAATCATAAAAGGCAGGCCAACTTAATGATTTGGTTGAATAAGCCATGGGGAGCATATTCAAAGAACCATGTTACAAGGCAGGAACACAAGAGAATTGATGGAAGGATTCAAGAAAAGCTCTAAGAATTAAATGAAAGAGATGTTCCTAATAGTGTGGCCATTGGTATGGGTGACCATATTATAAATAAACACAAGGACCTTTATGAGGAATTGCGAGAAGATGCAAAGGGGTTAGTTGATGTTACGAATATGGGACTGCCTACACTATTTGAAGATGGAGAAAAGTTGAAAGAGAAAGCCAAGTGGATCAAAGAATTTGAATTGATGTTGTAGAGAATTCTGGAAAATGCTATAGGGAAGGATTCGACATTGGATGAGAGCTGTGAGCAGAACGAAGGGATGATAAAGGTGGAAATATCAGCCAGGAATGCATTAGGAGATGCCGATACTCATCAACGGCAGGATTATCTACATCATTTATCAAATGTTCATCTATGGCTAAATAGAGCCTAATCTCTTGTTTTAATTAGTTAAGTAAAATAAAACATTTGTGAAGGGACGTGTCCCTTCCAAGTTTTGATGTATTTATATCTGTTCGATAGTAATGCAAAAGATATAGGTGTTAGGAGATATTCAGTAGATATTTCTAGCAAAATGCTTTCATATACAGAGACTCAGATGCATGTATTTTGATGGAGTGAATGAAGATATATAAGTTGAAAATTAAGATTTTGGTATCAGTTGTTTGTTAAATTTATGCAGTTATTTGATTGTCTCCATTATGATGCTTCTCTATTGTTTAAATTGATATAACAAGTTTATACTCTGTTTATCATTGTACATTTTCTATATATGTGTGATCTGGTTATTTGGTTCTCTCAAATAGGGATTAAAATCTTTTAATTAATCAAATCAATTGGTAAGTGTTAGTTGGATTAATCAAAAGAATCACATAACTAGAATTTTTATTCTATCTCAAGAAGAGTTTGTCAATTATTCACTTGCACGTTTACACAAGTTGTAAAAAAAATTTGTGCCTGACAATTTGAATTATTGCCATTATTGAAATCCACATTTGCAGATATTCATTAGACTCCATATACCCAATAAGGCACTGGTCTCCCCTTGTCCATCCATAAATCTAATTCATTTTATACATCTATTAACTGAACATATTTCTCATTTAGTTCATGTTAGATTAGGATCACATCTGTTCACTATAAACTTGCCATTATGGATAGATTACTATAGTTAAATAACATCAATTAAGGTATGCTCAGTCAATATAGGTAGACCCACCTAGGTTTAGCAGAACCAAAATAGAAGGCTCGAGTCATTAAGCCTTGTACGTTACCCTAAAGTGTACCAAGAGATTGACAACCTCTCGTGGTTTTTCAACCAGCGTTTTTGAGTGCCAACAAGGTCCACCGCGAAAAGGATTTGATCCAGATACATATGCATTTACTGTTTTCATTTATTTCTCATGTAGTTTAATAGTTTGATCGATTTCATATTATATGTGTTGAAGACTTTAGAATTTCAATTACATTAATTTATGGATATGTTGAATCTATAACACTACAAAACCATATGCTCTTTGCATTTACACTTGCATTTTGAAATACACATTTATATACATAGATATAGATTTCTTTAATGATATGTTGCATTTATTGTTCTAGGAGAGAATCCAGTAATTGCATTTACATTTACATTTTCAAATACATATACATACATATATGTGTGTGTGTGTGTGTGTGTGTGTGTGCATGTATATCATTTATATTCAGTGTTCAGAAACAACCCATTAGGTTTGCACATGGATAAAATTTAATAAAATCAAATCTCCCATAAATCAAATATAATTCTATCAAGAAATTAATATCAAATAGATAATATAATCGCATAGCTCATACATATGTCAATGTAAACATCATGAATTAATTATGTAACCACATAAGTCAAATATAATTCTATCAAGAAATTAATATCAAATAGATAATATAATCACATAACTCATACATTTCAATGTCATTGATCTTCTTCTTCATCCAACTCTTTGTCTGTATCATCCGATCCAGATTCGACATTGTAAGGATTGGTCATATCATCATCATCATCATTGATATCAATTTCGATAATGTCATCATCCACACAGATATCATCTTCATGAAAATTAACTCCTACATCATCATGATCTAGTTCCTTCTCTTCGACATCTTCGTCAGTCACATCATCAACTAACTGTTGATCCTGATCATCATCTACATCATCTTCTAGTTCTTTGGTATCTTCTTTCACCACATTATACTTTACCGGCCTTCCTCTTGGATCATGTCTAACAACAAATGACCAACCCGGTTTACCTGAAACCTCTAAGTAAAATTCCTACTCACATTGGCTTGGAAGAACATAGGGCTCATTTCCAGCTTGCTCGATCGACCTTGTATTAACCATGGTAAATCCATTATCATATTCAATAACAGTTCTCTCGGGATCATTTTCATTCAATCGTAGCTTGTACCATAGGACGACGAACATAAATAATTTGAAGGACTTAAAGTCACACTCAAGTATATCATCTAAAATCCCATAGTATCGATTTTCTGAGACTTTTGTATGTATGTCGCTTCTAGATGAAACATTAGTCACCTGAAAGACTGCAGTTATACCAGAATCACAAGTTTTCTTCATGTCATCTAACTTTTTTATTCAAAATTTATGACCATTGCACCACATAGCCTTGTGGTGTTTCACCTGCAATATCGTCATTTGATAAACATATTTATTCTTGGCCGAATGTATGCAAAGAAAAAAATTCAACATATATATTGGTGCAGGAGCACCTAGATCTTGTAAATGCCTTCAAAAGGCTAATATGTTAAATTTACATGTTCAAGTCTAAATTTGTGTCTCAAGGCAATGAAAATGCTAATTTGAATGTAATCAAATCATAAAAGAAGTCACTAGGAGGTTAAAATGCAAAAAAATGCAAAAAATGCAATATTATGTAAACAAAAAGGCATAAATCAATCATATTAGGAGATAAGAGGCAATTTGAACCGATGAGAAGTTAGAAAAGGCAGCTATTAAGAGGGAAAAAGTTATAAAAAGCATGGCAAGGCGTGGAAGAGAAGAATCTTGAAATTCTTGTAACAAAATCTTGAATAAAAGCCCTGTTTTTCTGAGTTATCAAGCATTCTTTCTATTTCTCCTAACTTGTATTGCTAATTTGGTAACATCCAAGATTTAGTTCTTGTGTAATCTCATTTTATAAAGAGTACTTTTCATTGTCAAAGATTTTGAAAGTTACTTTTAAGCAACAAAAGAATCAAAGACAATCTCGTGTCTCGGGCAGAGTTAGTTTCACTGTGATTTTGAGAGTCCCTAAAGAAGTTTAAGGCCCATCCCACCGATGTAAGCCTAGTATAAATGGTGGGATGGGATAAGTAGGGTATCCTTTATGTGATTTTTTTTTGTGTGAGTGCAGGGTATCAAGAATATGGTGTTGTGTTGCTGATTTAAAGTTAATTTTCTGAGTTTTCCTCTTGAAAATGAAGGTTTCTAGCAGGGTATTGGAGAAATAATGTATGCATGTCCAAGGAGATATTTCTAAAGGAATTTTTAGACATAATGGAGCATGTTTCAATGGTTGGTCGGAGTATTGGAGGCTTGTAAGGGTGATAATCACAAAACCCTCACTGTTTTGGGTGTTTCCAGCCTAAAATTAAGGGTTTGTTAATACACTTTCTAAATGGGTCTTTCAATCTTTGAAAGTGGATAACTCTGGTGTTTTGTGACCTTTACTTTGACTATTTGAGGTTGTCTAACAATTTGGAGTTGGAAAAAAGGTGGATGCTTTGTAAAATAACCCTATTCTAGTAGCCTTTCTTGGGCATACAGTATGAAATCTGCTAGTTTCTCCATTATAAATCATTATGAGTTTTTGATATGATGATATGGGCATTAAGAGGTCTCTAAATGTTCCTTTGGATCTTGGTTTTGAACCTAGTGTGAGTAGTTCACCCGATCTAGGGTATGGAGGTCTATTGCTAATTAATGTTTAGATTTCATGGACAGTGGAAATATGTGTGTACAGGGAAGTGAGTGACCTTAAATACTTGAACCTTGTCATTTGGATGGAGTTACAATAGAATTTATGCTTGAATAAGGTTGTAAAGGTAGTGCATATTGTTTTGAGAATGATGATTCTATTGTGTGTCTTGGTATCTTTACAGAGCAGACATATCTGATATTTATACACTGATGTATTGAATTGATTTCTCTCAAAACATGATGAATCTTGTGTCTTGAAGGATTGATTAACTAGTTGATAGCAAGAAGGATTGGTCTTTGTTAGTTTTCCTTGTAAGGAAAATGAATTGGTGCTATTTGAGAAGTTTAGACTGTTTTCAATGATTGAAGTTTGGTTATTGATATTTTGGAATCTGATTTAGAATAAGTGTTTTGTTGCCTTGAGGATATGATGTATACAGGAATTTGAAGGATTGGTAATTGGTTGTGTAGCAAGTGAGCATAATGTGTTGCCTTATGAAAGGCTGAGAGAATGTATAGATGTTGATATGGTGGTTGAGAATGATGTGAATCTGATTGATTGAGTCAAAGTTTTCTAATATGGTTTTTGCTTTGAATGAGTCAATTTGAATACTTATAATGACATATGGTTTGTTGAAATTGGAGTGCTAACTTGTTGCCTTCAAGTCTTGTAGAATTGAAGAATCAAAAAAAGTTGTATGAGTTTTGAGGAAAAAGAAAGTGAATTAAGAATTTGATCTTCTCCTGATTCTGATTGGGTTTGATTTACCCTCATGAAATGATGTCATTAGTGTTGTTGTTGGATCCTCTAAATCATATATACATCAATATAATTGAAAATAATTAAATAATATGGGTGATTAATATATTTATACATACCTGTTTATCTCTTAAACCATATGCTAAATCAATTTCCCTTTGTGTAACATTGGAATCTCCATTATGATGAGCTTCTTTAACCAATGAAGCCACACCTTCCCCATGTTAGCGACTAGATTGTTGACATCGTTCAATCCATACTGTCATCCAATCAAGATTGTTTGTGACATATAAATGTAGTGCATCCCACTCTCGACTAACTATATAAAAAAAAATGAAATTCACAAACGATGTATAATTAGTTAATTACCATGGTATACGACCTTAATTTATAATTGATGTATATTGAAAATTAATAATTAAATAAGTACAATATACATAAAAACCATATGTAAAATGTATTATAATTAATCTCCATGAACATCTTATAATTACCTCACTTTCCTCAATCTACCTTTCCCCATCAAGTACTCCCCTTCAAATTTTTTAATGGAGTTGGGATCCCAAATGCGATTTACATGGATCTTTGCTGCAAACTTAGGAAGATATTCACTAATGTACACCATGGTCTAGTATACCATATATCCCTCCACCATAGAACCCTCAGGATGTGCTCTTTGTCTAACCAAAGCCTTCAAAAATTTCAAGTGCCTCTCAACCATCCACATTGACCTTGTGTGTACAGGTCCACACAATTCAATCGTCAACTTGGTGTATGGTAGTGTTCTTGCATTGAAAAATGTCAGAAGGTAGACACTTTTTGCATTTCACATGGCCGAATTTTTTTCTCTTCCAATAATTTATATCTTCTTTATGTATTTCTTTAGATGACAACCATCTACAAGTGATTCAAGGTACAAATATATTAACGAGATTTAACAAAATATACAATATATTACATAACAAGTAAAACAAATGGAAATTATAAGATCTATACAACAATTGAACAAATATCGCTACTTACCTCATGTATTTTCCAAGATCATATATAACTTGCTTGACATTGTTGTCAAAGTTGTCTGGGAGAGATAGAGGTAGAACATATTGCAACAATTATAAAATGATCTTTTCATTATTTTTCCAAAAGTAGTAAACATAATACACTGAAAATTACATGCATTATTCAAGTGTATATAATATACAAGAATAATTACCTTAATGAAGTAATGCCAATCATGTGTTTTCATCCCTAACCCAAATTCACCTTTCTTTTGTTATGATATTGTTTATGTTCACAACAAATCTGTGGGAAATCAGATTTTCATATGACTTCTTTATAACATTGTTTTGCTGCTTAGATTTAGCCAACAGCAAAGAGAAAGGGGGCACTTATATTAATTTGGTCTCCATCGCTATTCAATTGAATGACATTTTTCATTGCATGATTGGCTTTCTGAATGTCACTACAAATTTTGAATTTTTTTTCTTTGTCATGCCTTCCATCCAATATTTTCCATAATGTTTATGTTATATTCTTCATTATGCATTGTATCAAACAAAATGCACAATTTGTAGTTGCTCATAGTAGGGCAACCTACTAAGTGTTTAGGATAAATTTTAGGTCCACTGTAGGAAGCCAACCATTAATGCCTTGATGCATGAAGCATATAAGTTAAACAAATTAACTAGCGACAATTATTATCAATTACGGCATGGTAAACACAACACAATATAAAAATATAAATTCCAAACATATCATATATGATAGATAAAAAATTTGATCTGATATATAACCTTGATGATTAATTCTATTATATTCCAACTTCCATAGGAGAGGTGTCATTCTTCGTGGTTTTGATGTAGTCTCTTCTTTCCCATTGAAAAGATGTTTTTGAGTAGTTCGATACTTATGATTTCTATGGAGGAAGTGCCTATACTCATCAAACACCTACTTTCCTAAACTTGTTGAACGACGAGATTTCATCTTTGGACCACAAATTGGACATGCAAATTTTCCCTTTCTTTGAAGACCTGCAAGATCATATATATTTGGATTAAATATGTCAATTTTTATAATTATATATAATGAATAGATTATTTTAAAAACATGCATGATATCTACTTCATAAAATTAAATATTGTTAAAGTGCAGTCAAACGTTATAACATACCACAAAAATGTGTTAGCCCTAGGGCATCTTGAATTGTCCATACAAGCATTGCATGGAATTGAAATTGTCTTTTGTCCTATTGGTCTAGAGATGTCATACATAGTGATGCCATTCCATAGCTTTTGGTAACTTTCTCATCAATAAATTAGTCTCATTATTAGCCATGGAGGTAAATGTACACTGACTATCAAATGAAAAAAGTATGTCATTATGCAACAAATAAGACAAATGAGATGCTACTACGTTAAAGAAAATTGACGTAAAAAAATACCTTGAATAATCATTTCCAACATTATGTGCTCCTTTTTTATTGACATCCATGGAGGAATGTTATTGTTGCTAACAAAAATAGGCCACACTGAATAAATAGATCTCAGCTCTCCAAATGGATTGACACCGTCCGCTCCCAATGAAAGCCTGAGATTACGAGGTTCTTCTTTAAAGTGTGGCCATTTTCCTCCATGTCCCTAAATGTAGAACAATCTACAGGAATTCGAAGAATGCCATCTCCACTTCTATTCCGTGCATGGTAATCCATAAATTAAGCTAAGCTTTCGAACCTAAATAATCATTGCATACGTGAAATAATGGGAATATAGCGAAGAACCTTGTGAGACACCTTTATTGTTAGTTGATCTGTTCGATATCTACTGATATGAAATTTCGAGCATTCTGTTGCAAATTCATGTTGTTTTATGATATATAATATGATCATTGGGACATGCATCTATTGCTTGATACTCCATTCCAATATCTTTGATAATGCTAGATAAATTTCGGTATGAGCGAGGTAAAATATTTGATGGTGGTAACAAAAATTCACCAATCAATCTACAACAAAAAAATAATTTTTTAATATAAAGAATATTAATGGTACATATTTCATCTTTTATTTACTAGTGATGAACTAACAACAATTAAAATAGATGAAAAAAGATGACATATATGGCATACCTTAACATCCATGAGATTTCTATGTTGGATAACCATTCATAACCTTCAAGTTCACCAGCAACAATATAGTAGAGAGAAGAGTTGTTTGGGAGCCTTCATAAAGGGGCTCGTATGCCTTCTCAAGTATAGGTAAATCATGAACATCATCAAAGTCATCTCGATCATCATGATTAGTTGTGCCACTAAATGTGTCATGGATCAATGTATTTGTACCATCATCTTCAACTGTGTTTTCTGACGCATGATCATCTTCTTCCATAGGATCATTAACTTCATCTTTGATATTCACAGCTCCATGTTCCTCCGCTTGCAAAATCACATTCTTCAGGCCGTGATAATCCATATCATGTGCCCTAGGGCGCCCCACCTTTATAATAATGATAGACACAAATAAACCATGATCATGATCAAGTGATTTTTTTTATATAAAAAAATGTTAAAATGATATAAACATTTACAAATCCAATCAATATAAACACATATAATGAACAAATTACCAATGGACGATAATCATGCCCCCTTCAACGTGACCATGTTTCCTACAATGTTTCTCAGCTATTGTGATTAAAAGTCTTCTCGTCTTTAAGTCCTTGCAATTATTGCAAGGACAATAACATTTCCCATCACCTTTTCTTTTCAATCTAGCCCACATTCTAGCAACTGTCTCTTCATTTTGTTTTGGACTAATATAATCTGACCTGATTTTTCTTTACCAAGCTTGAATATTTAGATCTTCAAAAAATATCAAACTCACACTCCAATCATTTTTAATCATAGACAGGTAACAAAATCTAATAATTCTGATACTTTACACAAAAAAAAATTGGCATGCAACCACCCCTATAAAAGAGAAGATAGCCTGAAGTTAATGACCCCAAAAAACACTTTAAAATGGTAATTCCAAAACTTATTAAATTCTGATTTTACTATGATTTACAACCGTTAGACTCCTAAAATTAGAATATTGAACTTGCACAACAAAATCTAGAAATGAAATCTGATGAGATGTTACTTAAAAATATGATTTTCAAACCTGGAAGTACAAATTTTTCTTCACAAATGAATTCTGGGAAAAGACAATGACCACCCTCAACCTGGCGATATCTTCTTGAATTTTTTCTAATTGTTCCCAAGAAAATTGTCCTTAGTTCTCCACAAACTGTCGCAAGTAGAGCAAATTCACAAGTATAGCAAAACACTGTTGCAATAAATAGGCGAACTCACTTTTATTTATGTCAACCACAAATTCATTTTTTTTCTGATTTTGAATGTTCGTTGAAATTTCGATGAGACTGTGCATCAAAATTTCGGTGAAACCTAGGTTCATCAAAATTTCGACGAACGTCGAGGATAAAATTTAAAAAAATTGAAAATTACACATCAAATCCTAACAATACATCAAATTATACATCTTTCATAAAAAAAAATCATCAGATTTTGCAGTCAAATGAGTTAGTGTGCTGACTCACCTGCCAACTCGGACGCCACATGTCCACATCGAAGGCTTACACATCATCAGTCGTACGATGACTCAACTAGTGGCGTCCCTTGTCATACCGCCAACTAGGATCCATAATGCCATGTCACTGTAAGACTGACATGTGTCAAGACCTGATTGGTCCACGTCAGCATCCGTACAATGACTCATTTACTCTATCAGCGACTAACGTCATGATGACGTCATCATTGTACCATCCAGTCACCTAGTCAACCTGGAACTTTGACCAACCATTTCTCTGTCATACGAGCTCTGTTTTCAATGAAATGAATGTCGTAGGGATTGTCTCATCAAGCTTTTTGTCTTGATGCCATTTTTTCTGAATTTTGAGATGATCAATTTTTTTGCCTTCGGATGGGCTCCTAGTTCCTGTTTGACCCCAACTTTGACTAGTCGTAACTTTTGCGTACATACTCTATTTTCCTTGATACAAGCGGCATTGGAATTGTGTTTCTGAGCATTATGCCATGGTGTCAAATTCTTGAGCATTGGAGACAGTTGATTTTTCAAGGTTCATAGGTCCTCCTGGATCAAACCTCCCCATTGAAGAGCTTTTGGTCGTCCAAAAGTTGTCTTGTAGAACCTTTGACTCCCTTGGCTCAGATCAACTTTGTTGTCACCTTCGAAGCTTCACTGTAATGCTACTGGTGGATCCACCTTCGACAACTAATTCTGATTTTGGTCCTGGTTCCACCATGCTTCGGAACATTTGGCTTCCAAGGGTCTTACACTTCAACTACATTAGGCCTTCAAAGGATGCAGTTCAAAACGAAACTTGACATACCAAAAAGCAAGAAGAAAACCGAGCATGATAAACTTATCTCTCGGTGCTTCTCACGGCAGTGGTTCTCATTCTGCATACCAGCCTAGCCAATTTCTTGGGTGTGATTATGATGTTGCTCCTCGTTTGCAAATTGCATTAGCAACGACAACTATGCCTCAGCCTGAAACATTCCTTCTCAAATTTGTTCTTCGAAATAGTTGATTACAAGCTTCACCATACAACTCTGTCTATGTTCGCCTAAGCAACAAGGTGATAGAAAAATACCTTCAAGGGCCGAGTCTTCAAGCTGAGAACATATAGGAAACTTTCGGTCATTTTCTATAACTCTGAGTCCGAATGTGGAGTCATCATCTAGATCTATCCACCTTTCACTGAATTTCATCAAGTGCTTCTTTTCCTTAAACAGGAACAATGGACATCTTCTCGCCTTGAGAATTGTCATCAACTAAGCACTCTTCGGTTTCAAAAATCTGCCATTCTACAAAAGGAAGTCTTCAAGCATTTTCTTTTCTATTTACATGAGATAAGGCTTAAACAACCTTTCAAAATCTCAATTCCAAGAAAATACAACTTCACGCAAATAACATAATGATTTCACTACAAAAAAACCATGTCTACTTGTATCACCTAGCTCATAATCACAATGTGATATTTATTAATGAGCTAATAACAAGAAAAAATTTGATACAACTATTTAGATGACAGGTTTTCCTAGCTCTTATGGAGCTGGTCAAAAGCACTTTCCTTTGTTGGTTGCTCCTTTTTCGGTTGAGGTTCCTCTGCCTCAGGGATCGTATCCTCAGGTGTCGCCTTCACCTTCGCCTTAGGGATAGTGGCTTCAGGTATTTCCTTCACCTCTTCCTCAACAACCTTATGTTGGTTAGGTCCCTCAATGGGCCTACGTGAGCGTCGAAGCTCTGGAATGCAGCTTCTAGCATTTCTCGATCCAATGCCCACTTATCCTACAGTGGGTGCAGTAGTTCTGGACCTTTTCCTACCTCTTCGCTTTCTTCTTTGGAGAAGAATCGACTTCACTTCCACTACCATAGTCTGAAGTGAGTGTCTGAGGATATGCCTTTTTAAAGGCTTTGGAGGATTCACCAGTCCCTCCATATCCTAATCCTTGATCATGAGGTCTTCACTTAACCTCTACAGGATGGATCATGCCTTGTTCGCTAATCCCAAGGCCTTTGCCCTTGGTGTACCTTTCAAAGCCTTCAAAAATAGAGTTCTGATCATTTTCCACCTC